>PITA01006778.1:0-97260 GCA_004023965.1 Spilogale gracilis
CCTCTCCGGTCCCACGCAAGTCTGTACAAACGCCTTCCCTGGGGGGGGGGGCCTGCCCCCGGCCCCCGGGGTGGAGAGAAACGGGAGAGAAGGGCAGCGGCGTAAAAATAGAATCCACTCCTGCTGCTTTCCCGGCAGCTGTGGCGGCTCAGGCAGAGGCGGCTTGCACGCCGGTCCCACCGGGCAGAGGTGGCTGCGCGCTGGAAAACCAAAAAGATTTTAAAAAGTCTCCTTGCCGTGCCCCGGGCTCCGTTGTGTTCCCGTTTCTGTCTAGCTTGGATTCAGGCCATAATCTGCTGTTTTTCCTCAGTCACAGAGCACTTTCGTTTTGGGGTATTTGCTTTCAATGGTTCAGCTCTGCGGGCTTCCTCCCCCACTCCCCTGTCTCTGGGGGCAAGCCTCCAGACCCTCTTATTTGTTTCTACCTTTTTGCCGATGTTCTTTGTCTCTCGTGGCGGTCCAGAGGTGGGAAATATCACATTTCAGGCTGATTTCATGGGTGTTCACAGTGGTCCTGTAGTGTTTTTTTTTCGCTGGAATTCAGCTCTCTTCAGGGAACTCCCCGAAATGCGGTCACCTGGCCTTCCGCCATCTTGACTCCCGCCATTATACTTTTGAGTACAGAGTGGAAGACGCTTTGTTTGAACAATGATTTATTCCAAGAAAAAAGGAAATTTGGGGGGAAAAATGTCTAGTTCTAAAGACAATGTGGTGAGTAACTTGGGAATCATACAGCAAGACAAGCAGGAGTTCGTATTATACCATTGAAAGAAGATATTGTTGTCATATAATTCTTTTTTAAAATGCTGTATTGTCTCAGTTTTGAGGCCCTGACGAGAGGATGGTCAGTTCCTGATCATCAGCGGCTGATTATATCCACCGCCCGACTGTGACGCTTGTCGGGCTTATACCCTCTATGGCTACTGTGCCTGGACCATAGTCACCCTGGGGCCAAGTACCAGACAGTTAGGGACAAGCCTGTGCCCGGATTCTCTTCACATTAGTCCACAAGGAGCCTCGCTAACTGTACCCCACTTGCCATATAAAGCTGACCCCCAGCTCCAAGTTGTCACCCTTTCTGAAGGTGCCCTCACTGCATGCCCCTTCCTGGCAGGGTTCTCTTCTTTGGAGCTGTTGAAGAGTTCTGCTTTCCCTCTTATCCGAGAGTCATTGTGTTGTATTTGCCATCCAAAGAATTTTGAAATCTTACGAACAGTTGTTAACACAGATAAGTCTCTTTAGGTTCCACAGCGGTACGTACCACACCGTAATAGCAAACATTTCCTGGGCATCTCTCTGCATGAGGGCCTGTACTCAGTGTTTAATGAAATAGGGCATTGATGTCAGGAATAATGCTTGAATAGAAACAGTATATAAATTAATGGTAATCTTCTGTTTGTTTATTTATATTTGTGTAATTCTTTTAGAAATATTTTTTATTATTATGTTCAGTTAGCCAACATATAGTACATCATTAGTTTTTGATATTGTGTTCAGTGATTCATTAGTTGTGTGTGACACCCAGCACTCATCCCCACATGTGTCCCCCCCCCCATACCCAGTATCCGGTTACCCCATCCACCCAGCACACTCCTTTCTGTAACCCTCAGTTCGGTTCCCAGAGTCCAGAGTGTCTTATGGTTTGTCTCCCTCTCTGATTTCTTGTCATTCAGTTTTCCCTTCCTTCCCCTGTGGTCCTCTGTGCTATTCCTTATGTCCCAATATGAGTGAAACCACATGATAATTGTCTTTCTCTGCTTGACTTACTTCATTGTGGTAATCTTCTACTTAAATATTAGACCTTATGTCATACCCTTAAGGTGGGTGACGAAAGAATGGGGGAAAACATGTGCTAATATTCTTATTTGGGGTGTTATGTAATATGTAATAGATGTTGCATTTTAATAGATATTGAATATTCGATAATTATGAATTTAAGAAGGTGTTAAGCCCTATTTCATGATTTTTACAATGATTACATATTACTTACATAACTATCAATGTCAGTATTACTTAAAATAAATAAATTCCCCAAATAAGGCATTATTGTATTAAACTGGAAGGATGAAATAACAAGACATACAGTAGTCATATCTCTAATATTTCTGGTGTGCAGTGAATAAAAGAAAACATGGTAAGTTTCACTCTATATCCTTGCATATACAGTAGATTCTTATTTTTCACTCTTGAGTACTCAAGCACACCCCACCCTATGTCCTTTTCCCTGATAGTCCCTCCCTCATCTCTCATCCACCACCCCCTTCCTCCGACAGAATAGAACCAGTGGCATATTGGTGAATTGGCTGAGCTGGGAGTGGGATCTGATTTATAGAGTTTGCCAGTTTCTGTGGTTTAAATATTCCCACCATGGCTATATTTAATAATCAGCTTGCAAAATTCCTGAAAATTTAATTGCCTCCCATCCACTGTTGCCAGTCAGGTCCAGCCTTCCACTGGATAGAACTCTCCTCCAACATTTATTGTATTATTTTTCCATGCACCTGCCTCACCATTAACATTTGTGCTTCACACATGCTTCTCAATGTCTGTCATTCCCATTAACACTATAAACACAGGGAGGATAGGGACTATTTCCTTGACCTTCTATATTCTCAGGCTTACTGCTGTACTTCTTTCTCCAGGAAGTCTGAACATGATCAGATACCAAAGGTAGTTTTCTAGTTCCACCACAGTGTGAACCAAGATGAAAGTTAAATCATTACCTAATCGTGTGTGGGCAGTAAACCTGCTAGTTCCAAGTGTAGACATGAATGTCCGCCTGTCCAATTAAGTACTTTAAACATTGATAAGATCTTTGGTTCTCCCCAGTGTCAGGAATTTATAATACCTAGAAATGAAGATAATTAACACAGACTTCATCCTTTTATACTAAATTCTTATTTTTCTATATTCTACAGTTATGAGAGGTTTCATATTTTGGAAATTTGGCTTTATTAAATTCCACCCAGTAATACAGTCTTACTAGCATCTCTAGTCCACTAACAGATTTTTAACTAATCTTTTGCCTATTTTCTTCTGTTTCTGTTTGCAAAAAAGGAGCTGGTGGCTGGTCTCCTCTTGTGTCGAACAAATACCAGTGGTTGCAGATTGACCTTGGAGAGAGAATGGAGACCACCGCTGTGGCCACCCAGGGGGGATATGGGAGCTCCAACTGGGTGACCAGCTACCTCCTGATGTTCAGCGACAGTGGCAGGAACTGGAAACAATATCGACAAGAAGACAGCATCTGGGTATGTTTCTTTGACAGAATTCATAGTCTCTCAGGGGAAGAGATAGAGTCATCCCTAAATGTTGTTTACAAATCTCCTAAACTAATTTGAGAAACAGAATTTTCAGAATTACTTGGAAACATTTTTCAAGAAATAAATATATTAATATTCATTTTCTAATACATTTCATGGTATAACTTACAAAAATACTAAAGGTAAATTTATCTCAGAGACCTCAGAAATTGGAAAAAACATCTTATTTGTCTATTATACAGTGTGAAAATATAAGAAATAAAACCTGTAGAAAAATTTTTAAGCTATTACCCAGTGGTTTCACATGGTCTTCATTTAAAGCTGGTTAAAAGAATTTGTTCCTTTTATTCTGTGATGACTCAGAGATTTCTGAACAGCTCCCTCTCTCTGGTGTATGGAGGTTTGTATATATATTTGGAGTATTTATATATGATATGTATACACATATATACATATATATATAATTTGTGTATAAACCATTCTCTATTCTTTTTAAAGTGTGCAAGTGTGTAAAATGCTGTGTATTATGGGCAGGGGCATAGCTCCTATAGGCGACTAACAAGGAGGCAGTTCATAATAGAGTGTGATGGTATTTGTGGTTGGTTGATTGTATATTAACACCTGATGGAAGAATGAAGCTATAAGCAATTTGCTTGGTAGTGAAGAGAGGACTTTTTTGAGAGTAGAAGGGTATTGGTTTAGAGCTTATGTGGGCCAGAGACAACATACTGCAGTCAAAGAAATTTCTTTCTTTCTTTTTTTTTTCTCCCCTCTGGCTTAGCTGCTAGAACCAGAGAAAATGAGTAACTTAATGAAGCATCCTTCTTAGCACACAGATAATTTAGAAGACTATTTGGGCACATAATGATAATTTTCTTTGATCAGTCAATTGCCTATCTTTTGGAAGTTCCTAGAACTCGGTTATACATTATCAGCTCATGGAAGAAATGGACTGTGATTCACTCACCTTTGTATCTGTAAAGCATTTGGTGGCCATTCGACACATGCTTATTGACGTAAATTGAATTGAGAAGTAGTCCAGCTCTCTCTCTAGAGAGAACCTAACAGTCAGGCTGGAAGAAGTTGCCTATAAGCATTTTTAAGAAAAGCTGCCTTAAAATCCAAAGCAAGCTGAAGTGTAGAAGGCCAAGAAAAGCTGGATATTATGGTTGAATTAATTTCATGGGAACCATTTAAACTAGGGATAAAATAAACAGTAATTATGAACCAATAACAGTGAAAGCTTAATGAGGTATTTATTTTAACTAGGTGTTTGGATTATCTTTTACTCTTTTTCTAAATTAAGCATTGGATTGGCTAACCATGAATTAGCCTCTACTTATCTAGAGGCTAATTCATGGTAATATTTAGCTGTGTTAAGTAAAATGTACATTTTTGACATTTCCTAAAATGATGGATCAACCATGAAAATTGTTTCTCTGTTCATTAAGCTTGGGGAAAGCCAAACCTAGACCATGCCATTTGCCTTTTTTTGCTTAATCTTATTAAAGGTGAGGTGCTCAGATACTGGGGGGCCTGGGTGCCTCAGTCAGTTAAGTGTCAACTCTCAGTTAAGGCTCAGGTCGTGATCTCATGGGTCATGAGATTGAGTCCCACATCATGCTCTGTGCTTAGCTTGGAGTCTGCTTGAGAGTCTTTCCTTCTGCACCCCCACGCCCCCACTAGCACACATGCACTCTCTCTTTGTTTCTCTCTCTCTCAAATAAATAAACAAATTTTTAAAAAATGAGGTACCTAGGGTAAAATAGAGACATAACGATATCCCTAACTAATTCAAACCAATCAATATAAAGACAGCTGGCATCTATCACGATTAATTGTCAAGGTAATGTTATTTTTTAGACTATGCTATAATTTGTTTACTCACTGTCTTCCTCTCTTGAGTGTGAGCACCCTGAAAATAGAGGCTGTACCTTCCAACCTTTCATCTCAGCATCCCAAATCTTAAGAGTTCCTGGCCTGTTAAACCATAAGAGACTCTTAACTATAGGAAGCAACCTGAGGGTTGCTGGAGGGGAGGTGGGTGGGGTAACTAGGGAGGGGTAACTGGGTGATGGGCATTAAGGCACTGGATGTAATGAGCATCGGATGTTATACGCAACCAATGAGTCACTAAATTATACCCTTGAAATTAATAATATACTATAGTTAACTAAGTTGCATTTAAATTAAAGAAAGTTTCTGTCCTGTTGTAGGTAAATATTAAATGTTTGTTGAATGAATGAATGAGAGAATGAATAACTGAAAGAACAGAAACAATGTGCTTTGTTGCAGTGACTCCTTCCTCCCATGGTCACCTCTGCATTTTAGTGCATTTATGCTTACCAGTTTAATATATTTAGAGTTAGGATGGTACATTTCTTTCTCCCCTGTAAATTTTGAACTTTTTTATGGGAGGGGTTTTATCTTTTTCATCTTTGCATTTCCAGCACTCTGTACCTAGTGTGGCACATGACTTTTGTTGAATGTATTACAGAAAAAAATCAATGAATGAATAGATTTGAATATATCGATCTCCTAATCTGGGTCTAACATTGTAAAAAGAATTCTGGGAGGTAGTAAAAGAGCTCATGTGTTAATGTAATCGAAGAGATAAAACATATCAGAACAAACCAAAAAATGATTCAGAGAAGCATGCAAATATGAGATACTGACTTCTAGAGATTTGGAAATTGGTGGGATACACAGGTCATTATAGACTGACTTTGTCAAAAAAGCTGGGCTCACATGGGTTTTGAAAAAAGCATGACAACTTAGATTCTGGAAAATGGTGAACAAAAGCTTGGACATAGGAGATGTCCAGGGATACAGTTTTCCATGTAATAACCAGTGAGTCTACTGGTCAGAATGGACTTTCAAGTTCTGGAAGGTCTGAATGAGATTTTTGGTTAGGGTAAAGAAAACTGATGGCTACCTTTGAATGTCAAGATCAAAATTAAGACTTGGTGTGATAGGTACCGTGAGTACACATAAGATAGGCGAAATTATGATGTAGCTACGACAACTCCAGATGCCATACTGCACACACATCTTCCTGCTCCCTGTTCATCCCAGGTAGGTTGCAAAGTTCTATTCTACTCCTGTGACTCAGGTACCACTCTAAGGGAAGTGCCCTCAATGCAGGAGAAATGAAACAAAGTGAATTATACCCAGTTCTCAACAATTCACCTGCAATAACACAGATCACTTCAGTTCGGGTTGTTTCTTTTTAGCCAAGTACAATTTTTAGCTGATGTACATAGTAAGGAGTCTAACCCTTTGTTGTATTTTATAAATATATCATTCCCAAATTCTTTTTCTTTATTTGGTATGTTTTTACCCATTTTTTAAAAAAGGTATTCTGGGTTGCATACAGACTATATGCAACATGCCAGTTTTCTAAAGAGCTTCATGTTCTGCCCCAGAGAATAGAAATAAATCTATGGAAGAGAGTTAGGAAACACATAAGCCGTTACACGGGTGTGTGATGGAAAGAAGAAGACAGTTGTGAATTTAGAAACAAAGAAAATAAAACCCATCAACTTGGATTGAAATGCTGCTGTGGGGATCCTCGCTCTCCCTTCATGTGATCCCACCTTGAGCACTGGCAAAAGTAATGACTTCTGTATACCTGAAAGAATTAATAAAACACCCTGCTGCTTCCTACAAACAATCATTAAAAAGAAAGACAAAATCTTTTATTTATTATCTCTACAGGTCATGCACATGTTTAATAGAACTGTGACCTTGACAGATATACAGTATTTTGTAAAATTACACATTAAAACATTTCTTTAGAAAAAATTTATAGTCCAAGCTCGTAAATGTAATTTATACAAAGTACTGTAGTAGGTGGCATATAAATATTTCACAAAAAATTAGAAAATGCAAGCCACTGAAATTGTTCCTCTCAAATGAAAGATAAAATAAAATCTCTCAACATCTATGATCAAAAGACTTTTCAGCCAGTTTATTGTAAGTGATTGAAAAAGTAAATGTAAGGTATAATTTTCACTCATTTAAGAACAATTGCTGAAATATCATGAAAGTAACATCTTAGAAACTATTTTAAATAGATCAACATGTGCAAGAACTTTATAGCTAAATTACCCAAATTGCCTCTGATGCATGCCCAAGATTCTTTTATACTGCAGACTATACAGGCAAAGAATGGGATGGTACCAATTTTATGAATATTTAGGTAAACGTGGTTGTTCTACATAGAATAGTTTGCTTCTTGTTTTTGTTTTATAGATTTCATCCAAATAAAACCCTTTAACATATTTCTAAAGTTAGTTTTATTTTGTTTTTTAATTAGATGTGTTTAATGTCATGATTCTGCCTTTGGCTTGTGAAAAACCTATGGCCCCCATGACATAATGGTATTTTCACAAAATATTCACACCACTATCACTATGAATGATTGAGTTGTCAACTCTCAAAGCCAGAGAGGGAAGAAAGACTGCCTGCAAAGATTTTAACATATATTTGTTTCAAATCAAATAAGTATGTGACCAGGGGAGTTTAATAGAAAACCGAGGAGGCAGGAACACAAGTAGGAAGGGTGTTATAAGCTCAGTGGACTCCCTGCATTGCAAGATCCAGCTTTTCTAGCTCTTTCGCTTCGTTGAGTCCTTATTCTGGTGACTTAAGCTTGCAAAAATCATCTGTGGTGATAGAAAGTACAACAATACCGATAACACGTATGTCAACATGTCAGATCATCAAACTTAACGCATTGCAAGACTTGCCTCATCCCTTGGACAAAGGCCCGGAGAATGCTTTAAGCTTCAGCTGCCTTTCAAGACAGCCTCTAATCAATGCCAAAAAGACATAGTTAATGAAAGTTGTCTGTATCCTCAGGAAACCTTCTCTTTGTATTTCTATTTAACTATGAGTTCTTCACTCTTTTGAAAATGATTAACCTAGTAGTGCATGATTAAAGATGGCCGCATTTGGGTTTTTAATGTGGCTTCGTTCATGGATCAGAACAGTTAGTTTGTGAGGTACCTTCACTATCATGTAGTGTGATTTCTTTTACCTCCTTCATCTGTGCTCATTCTATAATGTACTATGTCAGTCCCTTTTTATAAACTTCTTTGGACACACATATATTGGAATTTTATAACAGTATGTGATTATATATGTAATATATATAATGTATTCTCATTAAGTAGTCTCATATTTTTGTTTATTATTATGTTTATTATATACATATGTTATATGTATACATATATGTATACTATGTATATGTATAACATAGTTATATGTATATTTATGTATGTAAATATATGCATACATGTTTATATATGTTATATATGTAAACATACATATGTATGTAAATATACATATTTTTAAATATGTATATGAGAACCCCTATGAACTGCTGGTACACATATACAATGAGATAAGATAAATGGTACTGTTGTTTCACATTCTTCATAATGATCTGTCTCGATGCAAGCAAAATAAAAATAATTTGAAGAAAGTGATTAGAGTTATCAGGAGATTGGATTTGGTGCCCTCTTCAGAGTGCACACTTACATATAGGATCATTCTCAAATCGCCAACCAGGGAATAACATGTGTTAAATACACGTTCTAGTTGTATTTCACATTCTCCATATGACTATTCAATGAAACATTGCCCCCTTTTCTCTATTCCCTCTTGCCATTGCTGTGATGTTATGTAGTAGATGTCTACTTCTGGCTTCTTTAGTTCCTAAGTCTCAGGAGGCTATGTTTGAAGTTCTTTTCTCTGGGAACAGTTCTGTCCCTGTGCAATGTTTCTTTGATTATTAAGACCTTGGCGTCTGGGTCTTCTAGAAAACCAATGCATTAAACTCTTTCCCAATTTGACTTTAAGTTATGAGCTTTCAAGCATTTTTCAATCAGAGAAAGAGAAAAAAATATAAAGCTAGAAAGGAGGAGATAAGATTTGGCATTGATACAATATAATCTTTAAAAATCTAAGAGGATTATTTTACTGTTTTTAAGAAAATTATTCAATAATGTGCCTAACAATAAAATTAATTTTTAAAATCAATAATTTATCTTCCTACATATAAATAACAATAGACAATATGAAAGGAATACATAACAAAGAAAAAAACCTAAAAGAAAATATAAGAGATATGTAAAGGTAATATTTAAAATATTACTGAAGGACATAAAAGAAGGTGTGATTAAATACAAAGTCATATCTGTTTTGAAGTGGAAAACAGTATCATAAAGCTGCTCATTCTACCTAAAATAACTCATAAAAGTGAAATCATTCTGAATTTCAAATATAAAAAGTATATGTGAGAAAATAGGTAAGTTAGCAAAAAATGACACTAGTAAGAAGAATCTACATGTTTGGAAAATTTTATAAATCTCTATTAATTAAAACAAGTTGATACTGGCACATTAAAGCGTAGTGAAAGAACAAAAGAGAACATCCGTTCCTAAGTCCAAATATATTTAAGGATTGCCCCAGATAGATGTAGGATTGACAATATGTGAGGAAAATAGTCAGTATGGAACTTAGTAAGCTATGGTTTCTAGGAAAGCAAGTAATATTTTCATATTAAAATGGATTCCAGATGAATTGAATATTTACAAATGATACAAACAGAAAAAAAGTACTGAAAGAAAACACAGGACGATGAATAGATACACACATAATATTGGGAGGCGCCTGTCTTTCTATGCAAGAGAACCAAACCCAGATGCCATAGAGGAAAAGATGAAAAGCGAGATATTTAGAAATCTGCATGAAAAAATAGCCTAAACAACATTAAAAGAAAGAATAAGTTGGAAATTACTTTTAGCCTTAGGATGGCAATGCCTACTTTGATTCACCAGCAGCAGTGGTCTTGGGTTGATTCATATTCAGATTCAAAATGACTGAATAGACTTCATTCACCTGCAAGTTTACTTAGACTTAAAAAGGGATGGAGGGCAGACAGTAGCATAGAATGACCAACAGCTCAACGGATGGGATGCTCACTTATAGTCAACAGCTTCTATATTTCCAACAGCTTGAATGGGTCACAACAGACAAGCCTGAGTGGGTATGACCACCACAGATCAGGAAGGCCATCAGCTTCATGAAGCTTTTGTGCCTTGTCAGTGATGTCACTCCTCAGAGACACTTGCCAACCTCTTTTTTGGGTGTACCTGCATCTCATAACTCCCAGGTTACTCACTGATTACAGGTCATATCTGGGGCTCCCAAATTTTACTGCTCATTTGTGCTTCAATGCCCACGCAGCATCCTTGCCAATTAAATGTTTGGGGGTGGGAACCCAGGTATCGGGATTTAAAAAATAGCACCAAGTCATTCCAGTTTGCTTCCAAGTGTGGGAACCATTGGATTACTCAATAAACAAACGCGACAAGTAAGTATAGATTCTTGGTTTGGTTCAAAGCGTAGGCAGCAGGATGTCAGTTTATCTTGGATCCAGTAAACTCCTGTGCAAGACGGATTTAGCTAAAGATCAATGCCAGGTAAAAAGCTCTAAACCAGATGTTAACTCTGCCCTTCTAACGAGAAGGACCTTCTAATATGTTAGCCACTAGCTATGTAGGGCTATTTAAGTTTAAAACTCAACTCAAATGAAATAAAATAAAAATAAAGTTTCTCAGTTGCAGTAGCCACATTTTAACCACTGAATAGCTGTATTAAGCCAGTGGTTACTGTATTAGTGGGGTTAGAACATTCCCATTAGCACAGAAAATTCTCTTAGCACAAGTACAAAACACTCTCTTTAAAACTACTAATAAAAAATAAAACTTTATTTTTTACTTTTTATTTATTTTTAAATAATCTCTACACCCAACATGGGGCTGAAACTTGTAACCCCAAAGTCAAGAGTCGCATGCTTTATTGACTGAGCCAGCCAGATGCCGGGAAGATTTTTTTTTTTAAAAAGGAAGCAAAATATAAACAGGCAGTTCATAGAAAGGACAAGATGATACATAAATATGTGAAAAGGGTCTTCAGCCTTATTCACTTTTGAAGAAATGCAAATTAAAATAAATGTCAGGTAACACTTCCTAAAAGACTTAAACAAGTAAAAATGTTGAAACTACAGTGTTTTTAAAGACATAATTTGCCAACTTGTATATAAAAAACAATGTCTTCTTTAATTTTAATAGTTATGCATTTAATGTGATGACTTTTCTTAAAAATTTTTAACTACTACATCAGAACCATGGTATTATGGATTCTACAGTTTAACATAAGAGGAAGCTAAAAATTGATTTTAAAGAAAAGCATTTATTTTTTTTTAAAGATCTTATTTATTTATTTATTTATTTATTTATTTATTTGAGAGATTGAGAGTGCAGAGGGAGAGGGAGAAGCAGACTCTCCGCTATGCAAAGAGCTTAACGGGGAGCTCAATTCCAAGACCATGAGATCATGACTGGAGTGAAAGGGAGATGCTTAACCAACTGAGCCACCCAGGTGCTCCTAGAGAAAAGCATTTAAAAAGCAAGAAGAATGAACACTTATGGCCCAAATCTTCTGTCTCTAGGTAGCAAGTAATTTAAGTTCAAGTCCATAAATAAGAGAGGGATTATTTGCTTGAATAAAAAATACATGCCAGGCATTAATCTGTATGCTACATATGTTTATCCAATTAATCTTTACAACCCAGTGAATTAGGAACTATGATAATGCTCAGTTTATATATAAGAAAACAGGGATGTGGAGGTTATTTCCCCAAATACAGCTAGCCACACAGGTAGGTAGGGCAAGCTTAAGTGTCCCCTATGCTATATGTGCAAGTACTGTGTGTATGAATTCAACATTTTGAAGGTGATCCAAATGATTTACAGACACAACAAGCATTACCATGGGGCATGGGTAATGAGGAACTCTCAAGCTTTGTTCATAGGAGAATAAATGGGTAAAAACTCTTCAGAAAGAAATGAATCTTTTTAGTATATTGAAAGAAGGGAATCTAAAACAATGTTGCTTAATACTTTAAATCTATCCAAATAATCTGCACCAGAAAGGGACTCAGACTCTAAGGTTTTATCTCGTAAGTTCACTTTCACTGTGCATTTGAAATTTATACAAGGGTATTCATTGCAATATTGTCTGTAGCAGCAAAATAATATTGTTCTAACCTACAAGCTGTCTATCAGTGGCTTAAATAAATTACTGCACCTTCACACAGTGGAATGACTTATGGCCATCAAAACCAGATGATGAGAGGCACCTGGGTGGCGTGCTCAGTCCTTGGGTGTCTGCCTTCAGCTCAGGTCATGATCCAAGAACCCTGGAATAGAGGCCACATCAGGCTTCCTGCTGAGCCTCCTGCCTCACTCCCTTGCTTGTGTTCACTCTCTTGCTGTGTCTCTCTCTGTCAAATAAATAAATAAATAAATAAATAAATAATAATAATAATAATAATAAAACCAAAAACAAACCAAGAAAACAGATAATGCAAGAATAAACTAGCCATTTCTGGGGTGAATTCCAAAACTGATGTAAGAATTTGAAGTGAGCTGTTGTTTGACACTAGTAAGTGAATCTTAAGGACTGAAGGAGAAGAGATGGGGGAAGGTGGATGGAAAATATGTTTATTTTTTGAAAGCACAGGTAAAGATTAGATTTATATGAGCTTTCAGAAAAAGTTATCTGGAAGTGGAAGAAGCAATAATGGACGACAAATAGAGAACAGGTAGGAAATAATTCAATTACCAAATTTTTAAGAAAGATAGTGGATATTTCCTATTTGTTATATAATATTATAATATTTATTGATAGCATAAAGCCTATGGGAATTATCATTATTTGTTTAGAAGTTTAAAAAATATATTTATATAATGGTTGGGTTGTACTCCTCCATGCATGTCATCTAATCTTTGATCATATTGTGACAGATTAAAAAAATACCTTAGTTCTTTTTTTAAATAATTTATTTTATTTTTCCAGTGTTCCAATATTAATTGTTTATGCCCCACACCCAGTGCTCCATGGAATTCGTGCCCTCAATACCCACCACCAGGCTCACCCAGACCCCACCCCCCTCCCTTCCCAAACCCTCAGTTTGTTTTTCCCCACTCTCCCTCTGCCTGGACAGCTTCTTGGTAGTGGCTGAGTTTTTTTACAAGGCTCCTGCTCCCACAGAAGCTGTGGGAGCTTCCATAATCCTCTTCTGGCAGCTCTTGCCATGGTTCAAGCACTAATGAAGATGTCAGTCTCTAAGCTTTGGAAACAACCTTCTTGTTTTCCTTGTAACCACTGGAGTTAATAGCACTTTCTTGATGTTGCTAAGCTCTGAGCTGTCTCACCACCTGATGGTAGGCCGATCAGCTTTTCCATCACCTTTAACCAATTTCCTCTGATGACTTTGCAGTTTCAGATGTGTGGAGTAATTTCTGATCCTGGCTCCTCCCTGCCCTTCACTTGCCCCCTCTCTGTACTGCTCAGCTGGAAGCTTGCTAAGCCTGGAGCCTATGGTTCTCAGTCTGCATCAGTCATCCCTCCTATGCCTCCAAACAGAGCAGGAAAAGGGTGATACATGTTTTTTTGTTTTGTTTTGTTTTTGCAGTTGAAGTTTCACTGCAGAGGACTAGGCAGAAGGTGTATTGAAGGACGTGTAGATTCATGCACGTCTTTTGTTGCCACTGGGATAGGGTATTGCACACACTTGGTGTACAAAAATCAACACACCATTATATTTTACTGAAATGTTTTGCTCAGCTGAGGGCCTGTCCAACCCCAGACCTGGTACATTTCATTGACAGCTTTCTTATGTACTACTGCTGCAGAGTCCCAGGCCCAGGCATTGCTCAGGACATTAACCAAGGTTCCTTGTGCTTTCACACTTCTCTTCTGGGTATGCTCTTCATTTATCTGAGGCGTGCTTGCCAAATATGCTTCAGTTCATCCCTTCCAACTCCAGGCCTTTCAACCACTTACTTCCTGGTCCCTCCTGCCCCATCACTTCTCCAGTATTCGCTAACTCATCACCAGGGTCTTGTTTCCAGTGACATCTGCAATAGTGTTATTTCCAGGGAGTCCTTGTGGATTACTTTGCATGCTTTGTATAACCTTAATCGACTGAATTTCAAACACATTCATGTATTTTTCATTCTCTTTCACTGTACTCACATGTTTCCCTTTATTCCAAATTATACACTCGCCATAAATAAATACCCAAATGCCACTGGCTAAAATACATATTGTGTATACTGTCTTTATTAAAAAGTAAAAACATTTCCTTTTTTTAAGATTATTTATTTATTTATTTGTCAAAGAGAGAGAGCAAAAGCAGGCAGAATGGCAGGCAGAGGCACAGAGAGAAGCAGACTCCCTGCTGAGCAAGGAGCCTGATGTGGGACTCGATCCCAGGACCCTAAGATCATGACCTGAACTGAAGGCAGGAGCTTAACTGACTCAGCCACCCAGGGATCCCGTAAAACTATTTCTTAATTAAGGCTGTGAATTTCTAGGACATAGGAACACCATACTTTATTGCTAATGTAGCTTAGAATAAATAATAATACCATAATAATAAAAGGAAACACTTTTGTGATTATTTACTTTAAATACAATAGTCTGGTGATGTGTCTGCTGGAGTACAGGGCAGAGGTCTGTGCATGTACCAAGATGAGGCATCCATATGATCTTTTATATGCACATGTACAAGAAAAACTCTTAGTCGTAAGAACTAGGACTTGAACCAAATGGCTTTATCCATCCAAATTCCCAATTGCCTTTATGAGTTATAGACCTCATAGTCTAAGATTTTCTTTGTATGTATTTATCTGCATGGTACTACTTTCAGAAATGCTCACAGAGAATAGTCCTTCAGTTGATTCAGAAGAGTCCTGCTTTAGAAAAGATTCAAGTGTAAGGGCCTTTGTGCAGAAGTAGCTGTGAGTATGAACAGAGGCACAGAGGAAGCAAAAAACTAGGAAATATCCTACACAGCTGTGTCTATAAATCAGAGAGATGCAGCTCAAAAGAAATCATATTTGATTTGTATTCTGCCAATGAAATTTTTATTTGGCTTTGAACTCATATCTTTCATTCTATATTTCTTATTGTTATTATTAATCTCTCATACCGAAAGGTTGTCTTCTCTTTGGAATCTTGAACATTTTAAGTACTTAATAATAAGGTTCTTTTTCAATAAGAGAGAGAGAAGAGAAAAATTGCTGGAGCAGGGCAAAGAGATCCTCAGGGAGCAATGGCTTTATTACAGTATGTCAGAGCCATCATGAGTTGGGGGTGGGCTGGGGAATAGCAGTTTCAGAAAAAAAAACAAAAAACAAAAAAAACTTGTATTTATTTTAGCAAGTTGCAGAAAGTTGCAGAAAATTGTCCCAAGAGCAGCAAAGCTATTATGGTAATGGTTCCATCTTTATACTCTGAAATAAAAAGAGGTACAATTTTTTTTCACTATGTCACTTTGGAAGTAGATATTCTGCCCTTAGATTACAATAAATACATGAATTAATTAGGCTCACATGGTGTTTATGCTCTCTTTAAAAATTTGCATGTCAAAAAGATGGCAGGTAAATACTGAAACTCCTCTAAATTGGAAATTGTTCAGTCCAGTCTTCTTTCCCCATAAAATCAACCCCCTTGGATACATGTGTACACAGTCATTGAATTTCCATGGTAGTGGGCAGGAAAAGAACCCCCACATAGAGCTCTGAGAAGCCAGCTTAGGCTGAAGACCACAAATAGACTGATCTTCTGTAACTATGCGTGTGCAGGAACAGAGGGTATAGATTCTTTTATCTATCTATCTATCTATCTATCTATCTATCTATCTATCTATCTATCTATTTAGTTAGTTAGTTAGTTAGTTAGTCATTCATTCATTCATTTATTTTCAGTGTTCCAAGATTCATTGTTTATGTCCCACATAGAGGGTATAGATTCTTAGTTTGACCCAGGATCGGACTCTGCACGGTGCTGTGGTGGACACCGGAAAAAGGACACATGGGTTGGCAAGATCACAAGGGAAGGAAAGTAGAGTTAGCACCATGAGGGGGAGGAAGTGAAGTCAGGGGGCCACTGGTGGAAGACTGTATTAGGGTTCTTCAGAGAAATGGAACCAAGAGGATGTACACAGATTTATTTTAAGGAATTGGCTTGTGTGATCATGGAGGTTTGACAAGTCCAAAATCTGCAAGGTGATTGGCATTCTAGAGACCCACAGAAAAATCACAGTTTGAGTTCAGAGAGTTCTATTGCCAGAATTCCCTCTTTCAGGGAAGTCAGGCATTTTTTCTACTAGGGCCTTCCATTGATTAGATGAGGCCCACTAAGTACTCGGCTTTATTCAAAAGTCTGCGGGTCTAAATGTTAATCTAATCTAAAAAATACTTTCACAGAGACATCTAGACTATTGTTTGACCAAATGTCTGAGTACTGTGACCTGGTCAAGTCGACACATAAAATTAGCCATCACAGAGATGGAAGGAGTCAAAGGAACAGTGGGGTTATTGGGGCTGAAAAGCCAATAAGAATGGGAGGATAGAAATATCTGGTGGTCTAGGATCAAAGAGGTGAATCTAAGCACTTGCCACTTTAAAAATGGGGCAATCACAGGAAATGATTAAGGACCAAGACATGGGCAGGGAAATGTTAAAGAGGAGTGTGCGAATTACGTCCAGGATGTTTTATAGAGCACCTGACAGATATTGAAGCAGAGAGTTGCCTAGAGATTGCCATGAACATGAGATGATCTATAGTTTGGGGAGCACCTAAGCAGAGAGGGGCAGAATTTGCTATACCCCACTGACATTCATAAAAAGGAGAAGAAATGTGTTTCCTCTCTATTTTCCTTTTGTTGACTTATTTTCATGAGGAAGAAGGAAAAATTATATGAAATTGACAGGAGACTTACAAAAATACTTACTGACTCCATGGAAATACAGCATTTGAGAAAAGTGTGCAGACTTCACTTTAGGTCCCAAAGTGAGAATGTGGATGTCATGGGACATGCCACTCTCTCTCTCGGAAGCACCCTCACAGACACAGCCAGAAAGAGTGTTTTACCAGCTACCTGGGCATCCATCCCTTAGCCAAGTCAAGTTGACACACAAAATTAACCATCACAGAAGGCTTTTACTCTGCAACGTACCTCAGCTATTGTCAGAATCTATTAAATATGAGCCCTAGTTTCTGGTCCTTAAATCACTCCACTTCACAGAAAGACATGGAAAATAGGAGAAAAAAATGCAAAAGGATCATGAGTTTTAGAAGTGAGTGTGGAAGGCATCCCAGGGAAGTTGATATATCCTGAAAGAGAATGAAATTAACAGGAGTACTTAATACCTTATTTCATTCTCCCACAATGTAGAGATTAGATTGTTTTCTTCCACTAGTCATCATTCTATTTATAATTTTCTTTTCTGTTAAAAATTTAAGTTGTAACATTTCTTTTATTTTTTTAAACTTTGTTTGGAGTTTTGAGCTCGCATTGGTTTTACTTTTTGTCTTTTTCCATTTCGGATTTTAGCTGAGTCAACTCCAAAATAAACCACTCTTCTTCTTCTTTTTTTTTGTTTTTAGATTTTATTTATTTGTTTGACAGAGAGAGAGAGATCACAAGAAGGCAGAGAGGCAGGCAGAGAGAGGAGGAAGCAGGCTCCCTGCTGAGCAAAGAGCCCGATATGGGCCTTGATCCCAGGACCCTGAGATCATGACCTGAGCCGAAGGCAGAGGCTTAACCCACTGAGGCACCCAGGCGCCCACCACTCTTCCTCTTACCAATTTTGTCTTCTTATTGCCACTCTGCCCTGTACATTGCAGCCAGAGGTCACACTCTAATTACCCAGATGCTGTTTTATCATTCATGTGAGATGTATCTATTAATCATGCTTTTCCTCCCAGTGGAACTGGAGATTAACCAAGCAGTGGAAATATCTTTTGAGTGACTTCTGATACTCGACTTCTGATTTAGTAGTTAGGTGCACACACATCAGTTTCAATCACTACTGACTGATCTGAGCTGGTTCTGACTAGGACAATGGTCTTCATCTTTCCTCTAAATTGATTCATGGATGTGTAATATTCTGACTTCCTGTACTGTTCTTGGGTTAATGATATGTGAAGGATTTCTCTATGCATAAGTTCATATTTAAAAAGGTATGCTTAACATCTCTATAATGGTGTACATCTCAACGACCTCAGGATGTGAAGTCCTTGACTGTGAGTATATTTGTCTGTCTAGTTTAATGATATTTGCTCCAATCCTTGAGGTGGGGAGTCAGAGTTATGTAGTGAATGTTCGGCATACTTTTTAAGAAAAATATTCTGTTGTAGTAACATGGACAGGACTGGAGGAGATTATGCGGAGTGAAATAAGCCAAGCAGAGAAAGTCAAGTATCATATGGTTTCACTTACTTGGGGAGCATAAGGAGTAACATGGAGGACAGTGGAAGAAGGAAAGGAAATGGGAACTGGGGTAAATCAGAGAGGGAGATGAAGTATGAGAGACTTTGGACTCTGAGAAACAAACTGCAGGTTTTGGAAGGGGGGCTGGGGGGAAGGGTGAACCTGGTGGTGGGTATTAAGGAGGCCACGTATTGCATGGAGCACTGGGTGTAGTGCATAAACAATGAATCTTGGAACATTGAAAAAATAAAATAAATTATTAAGAAAAAGAAAAGAAAAATAATTCTCTCAACTGAAACTCTCAGGTTTACTGCAGTATCTCAAGACCTTTGAGGTCCATTATATTCTGCTAGAAAATGTGTTCAAAATGACCCTATGCATTTAGGACTAGATATATACTATAATTTATTTTAATTTGAATAATATGTAGTATCTAGAGGATTTGTGGCTTGAGGGAACTCTGGTGGGACTGAGGGTGGTGGTGTTTCTTCTCAGGGGGTCATATGGAGTTTGGCATGAGCAGACAGACCAGCATCTGTCTATGCTGACAAACTCCAGGCCTCTCTGTGTCTCTGTGCCCAACCTCGCTGGGCTTGGTCTTATTGATGAAAAGAACATCAGAAACTAAGTTCCCATGTTTCCTTCAGATTTCAGTATTACTTTGGGTTCAGTATTACTATAGTTTAAAGGGATATGTTGAGTTTATTTTTTATTCTCTAATTTTTTTCTGCTGCCCTCCTGTTTTTTTAAAAGCCCACAGTTATGGGAATAGACTCAAGCAAAGTATAATAAGGATACAACTAAGAGATGAGCTTGAAACTAAATGTGATTAGGAGATTTTTTTTTCTTGAACATATTCTTCACTTGCTTATTTGTAACTGGAGGTACTACTATATATAGTTGAAGATCTGTTCTCTTACCACTAGGCAATACTTAGCAAAGAACAATATGTACTTGCGCCATCCATAAATATTTAAAGGCTTTGATGATGTAGTAGTTACAAAGGATAGAGCCAATGCGTGCTCAGGAAGTCATACAGATAGGATGCTTCTTGCACACCACAAGTATCAATATGTGCCCCTTAGAATGCTCAGGTAAATTATGATCCGTCATGAACTCAGTTTCTTTAAGTTGGATGTCTGCTATTATAACTCTTATTATGCTGTTGTCAACTACTAACTGCCCTGGACCTCGTCTTCTCTTGTCCTCTTCTGTAAAGCTGCCACAGCTTTCTCAAGTCTTTCTCCATGACTTAGAGCCTCTTTTTTCTATCATCTATTGTCATTTACCCACAATTACTACTTTTTTTCCTAAAACCTAAGTCATCAATACTTTCAATACCCCCAAATCACAAGATGGTCTGAATTTTAAAATTTAATAATTTTCACAAATGGAAACTTCTTTTGTAAGGTGACATTCTCCAAATCCCAGCAGTCTCTAGAGGCATTCCATAGAGGTCACTGAAATCCCTTTGGACAGATTCCCCAAAGCTGATGCTTAACATAAGACACAGTGGTCTCCCTGTCTCCTCGACCCAACCCTTTTCCTAGCAGGGGCTCTGGAAGAAGTACAGCTGGCTCCATGAGAAGCTGGAGTAATACTTCTGACATCATTCTAGTGAAAGGAGAAGCAGGTGGCTGATGATACCAGGAGGTGGGCTAGAAAGAGCTCCAAAATTTGCTATAGGCTATCCTGCACTGTTGCCCCTTCCTTCAGAGGATTATCACTTTGAACAGGATAACGTTTCAAGGGTGGTGAGCATTTAAAAAGATTAACAGGTGGCTTACTCCTAACCCTCACATTTGTTGAATTACCTTGACAAAGACAAGGTGAAGAAAATGGGCATGTCTTCTACCATCATATTTAAATAAAGTGAACAGAAATATATACATATGTTTATATATTTGCTTGCATTTTTTAAGTAAATGTGAGTAAGACATTTTTATAAGCTACCCCTACAAATATTTAAAAAATTTTAAAAAGCTCCCTCCATGGTAAATTTATATGGGGAGGGATAGAGTAGGAATAGAAGTCGGCTTTTCTGAATACACTTGTTTTTTAGATTTGACTATAAGTGGTATACATAATTTAATAATTATATACTAAAGTAAGTAAAAAATTTAGAAGCTCTTTCTAAAAATTAAACATAAAATTACATAAACCTTTATGTTGAATTAAAAGCATAAACACACAGAGAGGAATTATTTCAGTGACTTCAAAAGATAGCAATTTGTGTTTCCTTACTGTTTTAGACCCTGTTGATGAAAAAAGTTTTAAGCTCCTTTCAAGTTTCAATGATCACATTTTGTTAATGATACTAGGTATATTTTATTTAAAATTTATTGTGATTTTGAAACTTATTATGATAAAACAGTTAAGTGAGTTTATTAATATCATTAGAAATCACAATTTCAGTATTAAAGAAAAGAGAGATCTAAAATTTGAAGAAGTAAATATCCCACAGTCCTGGACCCAAAATTCCCCATTGCCCCCAAATGCCCACACGCCCCAAATTCCTGGACCCCAAATACTACCAAACTTAAGAGGACCAAGGGCTCCTTGTGGGGAATGACTAAATCTAGATCTGGGGTATGAAGTATACAAAATAAATGTGGGATATCTTATGCAGAACACTGGACTTTTAAAAGCAGATAATTGGAGTAATGTCAAAATGACTCAGAAGCCAACTCAAAAAGGATTTCACTGGCCAAAATGAAACAATTAGAATATTAATAAGAATAATACCAAGAATGGATTAAAATGCCAAATAAGTTAAACATTCATGAATTCATAATATTGAGAAAAGTCCCTTATTTGCCATCAGTGAAAGATGCTAGGGAATTAACTCATTATTCTGAACATCAGTTCATAAAAAGGAAAATCTAATGCTTTTTAACTTTTTCTAATTAAAGTGTATCTCTGGGTAACTGAATATTTAATCAGAGGATTTTTTTTTACAGAGATATTTTGGATTTTTTAAAAA
Source organism: Spilogale gracilis (assembly GCA_004023965.1). Classification (NCBI taxonomy): domain Eukaryota; kingdom Metazoa; phylum Chordata; class Mammalia; order Carnivora; family Mephitidae; genus Spilogale; species Spilogale gracilis. The sequence goes on from PITA01006778.1 coordinate 21,605, forward strand.
GTTTTGAAGAAATGATGATAGAATCAGAAGATCACCATTTTATAACCTCAAATCAAATAGCTTACAGTGTTATAAAAACAGGGACAACCTGGTACAACAGATATCCTGATAGACGTGTACAGTGTGCTCATTGAAGAATTCTTGCTAAAAAGTCAAACACAAGTCAAATCGAGTCTCAAAAATCTACCTACCCATCTAGAGAGGGACAGAACAGAGAGGACACCACAGACAGGCCGTCAGCAAACTGTGGGAAGCAGTAAGACAAGTAGCCAGGGGGTTTTCAATAAACAAGTTGAAAGAAGATGAAAGTGAGGTGATTTATAGGTAAAAAGACAGCATCGGTACAGGTAAAAAGAGAAGCATCACCAAATGCAGGTTGTGGAAGTTTTCAGTATTCTGGTTTGAACAGTAGTGCACACACACACACACACACACACACACATACACACACACTTTCAAGAGCTGAGCGATCATCGCAGGATGCTGATGTTATTACAGATCTATTGTCAACATTTTAGGTGTTGACATTATATTGCGGTTTTGTTTCCAAAGGAATTCTCATCCCTTAGAGATATATTTTGAGATATTTATGTATGAAATAACAGGATGTCTGAGACTGAATTTAAAATAATCTCATAGGAAAAGTGATTTACTGGGAGGGGCATGGGTATGGGTGAAATAAAATTGGCCATGAGTTACCAAATTTTTTAAACCAGATATATATATGACTTTATTGTTCTAGTCTCCTTGCTTGGGTATATATTTGAAAATGACCATAACATTTTTAATGCTAGTTTTTTCATAGCTGAAGTTCCAATTCTTGCACAATATAGTTTTACTTGCAGTAAAACCAGCAACAATAAAAACCATTAGGACCAAGGTGAGTCAGGTATCAAGATTCACATGATTTTCATTACCTCATGAAGAAAGGAGGTGGTCCAGACCCAAAGGAGGCCAATTCTGATATAGGAGTTCAGAATGGGGGTGGGGAAGGTGAAGATATGCTGACACTGAGAAACAGAAGGAAGCAGGCAGATCTGACAGGAAACAGGAGAAGGACAGAAAAAAAGAAGGGAAGTAAGGGGTGGCCATAGCTTTTCTTCTTTCTCTAGCTCTGCACTGCAGGCTGGGTGACACCTGAGCCCATGGGCCACATGGTGTTGTCATGACTGAGCTGCTTTTTACTTGCACACTCATGAGCCTGGGGCTGAGAGGAGCTGATAGGTGGATTGAACCCTCTGGTTCCGTCACAGTGGGGTAGACTCCATCACCCCCCTCACGGGGACACTCATGGACAGCGATGGAAGAAGTTGTGTCAGCCAGTCTTTATCAGAACCTCAAAATCACCTAATCAATGTTTGTCTAGGCCCTTAAAAATGATTTCAAAAGTATAAAAGCATACATGGTAACACATTTTTGATCAACTCTCTTTTATCGTGATTAATGAGCACGGCTATTTCATTATACTGTTTTTTTCCCTCCTAAAAATACTGAATATAAGGTAGAATTAGAAATAGGATCAACAGGGAAAACATATAGTTTAGCACATGAGCTCCATTTGAGGTGTGAATTTAAAATGTTTTGGAGGGGAGGAGCGGTGAGGGGATGGGTGAGCCTGGTGGTGGGTATTAAGGAGGGCACATATTGCATGGAGCACTGGGTGTAGTGCATGAACAATGACTCTTGGAACACTGAAAAAATAAAAATAAAATGTTTAAAAATCAATGATTTCATTTATAGTGACTATTCAACCAGGTGCAATATTTTTTTTTTTTAAGAAAAATAGTCTAGGGGCTCCTGGGTGGCTCAGTTGGTTAAGCGACTGCTTTTGGCTCAGGTCATGATCCCAGAGACCCGGGATCAAGTTCCACATCGGGCTCCCTGCTTGGCGGGAAAGCCTGCTTCTCCCTCTCTCACTCCCCCTGCTTGTGTTCCCTCTCTAACTGTGCTTCTTGCTGTCAAATAAATAAAATATTAAAAAAAAAAAGTCTAAGGTATCAATATAATGAACATTCACATGTGGATTATTTTGACACCTGACAAATGCAATTTGTAGAGTTTGCAATGGCTTATATGTTGGAAGCATAGTTACAAATATTTAAAGATCATTTTTTATGACATTATAAGGCATTTTGTTGATTTGCCTTGGTTCTTCCAATTTTTCTAGTCTACTTAAAACAGTGGGAGAAGGAAAGTAAATGGGAACTAGGGTAATCTAGGGAGGGAAACGAAACAACAGAGACTTTGGACACAGAAACAAACTGAGGGACTTGGAGGGAGGGGGGTGGAGGGATGGGAGAGCTTGGTGGTGGGTACTGGGGACACCTAAAGCGTGGAGCACTGGGTGTGGGGAATGGGGAATGAATCTTGGAACACTGGAAAAAAAATTTTTTAGTAACAATAAAAAAAAACAAACTGAAGTTATGAACAACAACAACAAAAAAAAACCCAAAAAAACCAGTAAGAGCTATACAATAAATAGACTTAATTCTCATTATTTTTGATGGTTGTATTTTTCTAAAGTCTTTGTGAGTGTGGAATTCGCAAATACTGAGCTTCTGCTCCTGGGAATAATCCAGGGTTAGGTTTCTGCAAGCCACATTTTCATCAACCAGTCGACACATAACCTTGTATTATTTATGTGTGTTTCTGTTTCAAGACACTTTATTTAATATGTACTGTTGACTCGTTACCATTGAACTCAGAGCCAACAGCACTGTAAGTCATGCCTGGACGAAGCTGATCAGTCACATGTACTTTCTCCATGAGGCACATCACAGCCTGCTTGGGCTTGAGAAGACTAGATAGCACTTCCACACAAATACTTAGCTGATGTTCTATTTTATTTTTTATTTTTTAAGATTTATTTATTTATTGGAGAGAGAGCACATGAGGAGGAGCGGCATTGGGAGAGAGAAACTTAAGCAGACTCCTGCAGAGCATGGAGCTCCACAGGGGTGGAGGTGCTGGGTCTCACGACCGAGATCCCAACCTGAGCTGAAATCAAGAGTCAGGTGCTTAGCCCACTGTGCCACCCAGGCACCCCTTAGCCAACATCTTAACCGGCAGTATCACCAACAAAAGTATAAAAATGCAAAAATGTGTCATTAAATAGATAATGGAAAAGACTTGTTTATGGGATGAAAGCTGAAGCAAGAAAGCAGAGCATTATCTCATTTAAACTAAGTTGGAAATCTGCACCATGGCCAACCCAAATTTTTGCCATTCTGCTTATGTTCACATATGACCACAAAAGCACCATGGGTATTGATTTTGGGATTACAGATAAATTTTAGTGAGTAGATGAATTTACAAATACAGAATCTTTGAATAATGAGGATTGGCTATAGTTTATTATTTGCCTAAAAAATATAATATGGGTCACTCGCTCTGGTTTATTCTTTCTATTACCTATTTTATAATGTTTATAGAACTAGCTTCAGGCCAAATTATGAAGTGAGTATGTTTTTTTCTCTTGGGAATTGCCTTTTGGCTTTTATGTGGTATTTTATTTATTTTTATTTTTTATTTTTTAAGATTTTATTTATTTATTTGACAGAGAAACACAGCCAGAGAGGGAACACAAACAGGGGGAGTGAGAGGGAGAAGCAGACTCCCCGCCAAGCAGGGAGCCCGATGCGGGGCTCGATCCTGGGACTCTGGGATTATGACCTGAACTGAAGGCAGACGCTTAACCACTGAGCCACCCAGGTGCCCCTGTGTGGTATTTTAAACACACACACACACACACACACACACACACACACACATATTCAATCTGTGTTTACTTTTAATTAGGAATTAATAAGACTGAAATTCAAACTGCAAGGTCCCAAAGAAAAAGATCATATCTGTCTTGTTTACATTAAGTTTCCAGAGCCTGACTTGGTGTTTGGAAACATAATAGGTGCTCAGGAAGCATTTAGAAAAAATAGATGTGTGTCAGTTAATAATATACATCCTAGTATGCTAAGCAGAATCGCCCTCCAAAGATGTTCACATCCTAAATCTTGGAACCTGTGAATGTTACGTGAGGAGGAGATTTAAGGTTGCAGATGGAGTTAAAGCTGGTAATCTGCTGGTTGTAGAATAGGAAGATAACTTGGGATTTTGTATCATCACAAGGGGCCTTAAAAATCAAAGAATGAGGCAGATAAAGAGGTTCAAAGTGAGGTTTTGGCTGTGGAAGGAGGCCAGTTATTCAGTGTGGAAAGGACTCATTCTGCTGTTGCTGGCTTTGAAAATGGAGGAAGGGGGCCATGCGTGGAGGAATGCAGAAGGCCTCTAGATGCTGGAAAAGGCAGGGAAGTAGATTGTCCCTTCCAGCCTCTAAAAAGGGATGCAGCCCTGCCCACAGCCTGGTTTTACCCCAGTGACACCTGTGTCTGCTTTCTGCCCTACAGAACTGGAAAATACTATATTTATGTTTTAAGCCATAAGCCATGAGATCTTTGAGTTTGGTACACAGCCATACCATAGAAGAGGCGCCTGGGTGGCTCAGTTGGCTAAGCATCAGACTCTTGATTTCGGCTCAGGTCATGATCTCAGGGTCGTGAGATTGAGCCCCGTGTCAGCCTCAGCACTCAGTGAAGAGTCTGCTGGAGATTCTTTCTCTCCTTCCTTCTCTGCCCTTCCCCCTGCTCACATTCTCTCTCTAAATAAATAAATAATAAAATCTTTTTTTAAAAAAAAAGAAAAGAAAATACACTCACCAAGTGGCATTTATAGTCTAATAAGGGAGTTACATCACAAGCTTGAAAAGCCACTAAGACCCCCACAATGAATATTTAGATAACAGTCATATCTCATGGTGAGAACTGGAACTAGTATTTTCAGAGAAATGCATTCCCACTCTTCAAATCTCACTGTCTAATTTGGCAGCTTCATAAAATTGATTGATTTTGTAAATCCTTTGGAACCTATACTCTGTCTTGCTTTCTGGCTAAAATAATTGATTTTGTTATCTCACTATTTTGTCATTTTCAAGTGGGAGATAAATTATTATTTTATGTATTTATAAATCATGTGCTAAGTAATACCTCTTTATTTCTAAAATTTTTATCATCAGGCTTTGGATAAAATATGGTAAGATCAACTTCACAGTACTAAAAAAAAAATTGCCCTCTGAAACTTCAGAATTAATGTGTTCAGAATTAATCTAGCAAAGAAGTAATGAAAATTAATGTTGTTTTAAAAGCCATTGAACATGGACAAACTTTTGATTGCAGATTGTCAGCCAATATGATTTAATAGAGTTTAGTTGAGGATGATTATGTTGTCAAGAGAATGAAATAGAATGATAGAGAGACCTTATTTCTACAGCCTAATGTATAGGCTGTGCTCAGCAAATGTAAAGCTATTATTATTGTCTAGGATGCCTTTGTTATTATTATGTAAACATTGTACGGATCTATCCCCCTCTTCCCTTGTCTTTTAGGCTAGTGAAAATATTTAACTAAAAAATACATTAATTTTTCTAAAACCCAAAACTATATGTAAATATTAATAATTAAGTGTGCTTGCTGGTTTAATTTATCCCTAAGTGAAAAGTTTTTTATTTTGCCATCCATCACTGACTTGAGAGGATGCATAAAAATCACCCTCAAATGTAGGTGGGTAGTGGTTACTTTCCCCGTTCCCACCATGTGCAGTGAGCTAAGTCAGCACCTTGTGGTGTCAGGAACATTACTGAGACATTTACCCGGGGAGTTCGTTATAGCTCTGCTGTTGATTTCATCCATCCTGAGAAAGGCAGCAGCATGGCCCACTGCCAGGAGTCTGCTCTCCTACAAAGTCAGCATTTTTTTAACACTGGTATAATTGAAGCGGAAAAACATACTTTCCCCTACACAGCCAAACACCATTCTTTCTTATTTGGGGAAGTGATGAAGTGGTCCTGAAGCATTTAGAAATGCACATTTAGTGGACTATTGATGGAAAGGATTTGAAACAAATGAAGGAGGCACTGTGGTTCTAGCGTTTTCATGTATTTGTCAGTTCACACAAGGTAAAGCAAACACAGAGGAGAAGGACAAACTTGATATCCTCAGAGTTATTTTATGTGTACTATTGTGAGTTGTGACAGTATCTCCTGGGTAAGAATATCACTTCCTGGGATACACAAATATATACCTATTGATTTATTGCCTGTCTGTTCCAGATGTTTTAGACATTTGATACAGATCTGCATATTTCTTTTTAAAACCTACAGTAACAGAAATATTATTTACTGACATTTTACATACAAGGAAACTGAAGTCAGAGGAATTAAATAACCTTGCCAAGTCATGCAAAGTGACCAAAGTACACGTCTGTCCCAGCACGCCCTGTTGCTAGTGCAGAATCGTTCACTTTGTGCTGCAAACTATATTTGATAAGTACTTCTGTACCGTTATACCTATTCTAGAAAAAATGGACAATAATTTTCTAAAAATGAAAAATTACCTGTATGTAATGAATATTATACATGGATATATAAACCAAAACGTTATATTTTGATATAATGTAGAGAACACTGTCTAGTCTGTAACAGAATATAAGTATGCACAAGACTGTTTTTACTGATGGAGGAAAAGAAAATGAATCTTACTAGATACAAGAGAAACTCCAATGTTAGGAAATTAATGAGCAAAAGAAGGCTTTCTGTGTGTGTGTGTGTGTGTGTGTGTGTGTGTGTGTGTGTGCGTGCGCGCGCTCCAGCCAAATGCTGTCATATCAGCCACATGGGTGTAAGTGTGTATCCTGACACGTACATGTACACACGGACACATGTCAGCTTAGGCCACTAGCCTGGTCTGTGTTTGTGTTCACCTCTGAAACTAATCTCAGTGTCCTGCCAGTTCTTTCTGTGTCACTGCTCTAGCTCCTCTTCCCTCCAGAACCATCTATGGGAACCTCATTACTCACACAGGGACCTCTTCTGCCCTCAGTATTCTAATTCTTCTTTCTGATATGTCTGCCTGAACTAATGTTGTTTTAGTTTGGGTTCGCCCTGAAGAACTGGAGTGCAAGTTGTTTATCTAGAAGGTAATCCAAGAAACAATAGGAAGAGAGCAGGAAGTGAGACATAGAACTGAAAGCAATGAATAAAAGAGCACTTTGAACTGGAGCTTAATCCCAGCAGTGGCTCTAGGAACCAGTGCATTTCACGTCTCAGTCATCCACCCAAAGGGCAAGGTGTCCACTCTCTGGTCAGTCATTGGTTGAGGGCTCATCCTTCTTCCCTCGGGGCCATGTAAAGCCCTCAGATAAGCATGCAGTGCTGGGATCTGGGATTTAGCAAGACATGTAGAAGCAAAGGCCTCAGGTAGATGGTAGGTTATTGATGTTTCTTGCTACAGTGCTCCTACCTTATCTGTTAGAACTAATCTTTTAAAGCCATCACATTCTTTTTCATTATTGTACTTGAGGTGCATGCACTGGACCACACTCTGGAGACCAGGGTCTGGACTGTATCCTTTTGCCAGGTCTCTTGCCTCCTCCTTAAAACCTCTATGTGTGGGGGCACCTGGGTGGCTCAGTTGGTTAAGCAACTGCCTTCAGCTCAGGTCATGATCCCAGAGTCCCGGGATCAAGCCCCACATGGGGCTCCCTGCTCTGTGGGAGACCTGCTTCTCCCTCTCTCACTCCCCCTGCTTGTGTTCCCTCTCTAGCTGTGTTTCTCTCTGTCAAATAAATAAAATCTTAAAAAAAAAAAAACCAACTCTATGTGTGGTTACTTCTCTAAGAGAAGCTCAGTGTTCCTTTACTTCATTAGGCTTTTGAAGCAGAGGCTCTGTTCATGGACTGGAGCTCAATGCTCTATCTTCCGGTCCCATAAATTATAGGCACTAAAAGACACTCTAAGATGTTCTAAGCAGTCGTCGTCCCTTCTTGTCAATGTGTTACCAAGGGCAACCCAAATCGAAACCCTTGGCCTGAGACCAAGATTATCCTCATAGCCCCACTCCATACCGAAATCTGTATTAGTGGGTTCTCCAGAGAATCAGAACCAATTTTATAGATGTGTGTATATATATATATAAAGAAATGTCCTCTAAGGTATTGACTCTGGTGGTTATGGAGGCTGAGAAGTCCCACCATCTGCAAGCCAAAAACCCAGGAAACTGATAGTGTAGGTCAAAGGCCTGAGAGCCCGGGTGCTGAGGGAGTGGATTCCAATCCAAGTCTGAAGGCCTGAGAACCAGGAGCACTGAACCGGGAGAAGATGGTGTCCCAGTTCATAGTGAGGCAGATGGAGCATCAGTCTGAACTTCCTTCACTTTTCTTTCTATTCAGGCTCTCAGCAGGTTGCCTGATGGTCATCCACAGTGGGAAGAGCCATTTGCTTTACCGAGTCCGCCAGTTTAAATGCTGATTTCTTCTAGAAGCGCTCTCACAGACACAGCCAGAAACAAGTGCTTAATCTGATATCTTGACCTCGTGACCCAGTCAAGTTGACACCAAATTCACCACCTCGTAGCGTTTATCAACTTGTCCATCCTTACTCCTCCTTGGATTTTTGCTAAATTAAATTCTTTTATCACTTTTGAATTGAACTATATGAAGTCGGGAAAATACAGAGTATGGTATTCCTTTGAGTTCCCATTAACTACTTTTGTCTATTAATGTGGATGGGAAGTCGTAATTACTTTGGTTGAAGCGTCAAGATGACTCCTATCCCTCTCGCTTGGAAGAATTCAACTAGTAAACCTTTCCAACATAAATGACCTCAAATGTTAACTTTATTTCTCATCTCTTTTTATTTTTAGCTGAAAAAAAATCAACCCGCCTCCAGTTTTCTTTCCCCAGTGGCAGTCTTTCCAATTTGTATCTGACTTGTAGCAATAGCTTTTTTAGGGGAGAAGTGTCCTGAACCACACTATTGTCTATTTATTTAAAATTTCCTGTTATCACAAAACTGTGTTTCGCCTCGTGAGGGTCAGGCTGGCATTTTTTTTGGCTCAGCTAGACCCCCTTATAGGATATTTAAAGTCAGACGTACTGATCAGCAGTATCTGTGGCTCACAGGAGCTTGGTAGGGAGCCTCCACCCCAGATCTACCCAACCAGAACCTGCAGGGATGGGGTCCAGGGGTGTGTGTTAGAAGTCCCCCCATACTTGTAACATCACACACACCAAGCTTGAGCAGCTCCACTGAACAGTGGGGTTCTGGGACCAGCAGCAGAGCCGTCCTCAAGGAGGACATCTCAGGCACCGCTCCAAGCTGCCGAGTCATCACCTGCATGGTAACGAGAGCCCCAGGAAAGGAACCCACAATTCAAGTTTCAGCAGCTCTGTTCTGCAGGACTCAGCTTTGCATTTTCAGTGTCAGTAAGTGATATGTTAGACCGTTCAATAAAATTAACATTGGAAAATGCTATTTTAAAAGTATGTGTTTTAAAAGAAGAGTTGTGTTAAGGAAATGTTCCTAAACATAACTCGCCCAAAAGGAGAACCAATATTAACTCTGAAATCAGAGTTCTATTGGAAAGCCATGAACTAGGATATTAACTATCTATAATAAGAGTCCTATTAAAAAGAGAGCTACCAGAGAAAGAAGGATAGAGAAAGTCATACTGCAGACCTACTTTCTACTTCATTACTTTATTTTTTTTTAAAAAAACAAAACACTATAAGTCCACTTGAAATGATTGGAAACCTCCTTGAGGAAATAGAGGGGAAATGTCTTCTCTGAATGCGTAGTGCCGAGATTTATTTTCTCGCAAACATTGCCAGCTCTGCTGTGGCATATATTGTCATTCGGGAAATGTGCCTCCGTCAAACACAAAGAAAAAAATATACTTTTTTGAGTGTTGAGTCCTTAGGGAAGAACTCTTATTTGAAATAACAAATGGAAAGCTTGCACGTATACGTGGGGACCCGGGCACAGGATCATTCCTTTTACGCAGTTGCTCCTGAGTCCTGTGCTCGGAGGGCCTGTCATGACCACAGCAAGGCGGCTGATTGCTGGGAGGAAGGAAGCCAGAGCCTTCGACCAGCATCTCTGCTTCGTCCCTTGCCGTGTCGTGATCATTTCAGCTTTTTGCCATGCTGAGAAGTAGGGTCTTAGCATAATAGACTTACCAATTTTATCACAAAGACTTTAATATCTATAAGCCTATGAAGTGGCTATAATGAGGGTGATGATCTAAATCTCATTTTGAAGGGGAGCTCTTCTTCATGCTTTTGTTCAAGACGTATCACATTTGAAGAGCATCTGCCGAATTCACACTCTTCACAAACTACCTTACTACTTTTTTCCAGTAGGGTGAAAAGATTTCTCTACCTATGGTATTCTATGTGCTGAATTGATTGATAAAGCTCGGGGGTCACATTGCTTGTATCCCCAAATGAGGGAGAGTGTCACCAAATCAATCCTACTTGATACCATATCCCTTATTTCACACCCTAATCTGTCCCAGTAATGGTGCTAGTATGCTTTGGGCTGTCACTCAGGGATTCGGGGACTGAACCCTGGACACCTATTGTGTGCAAGACCTGGGTGGTTTTCATGCTGAGCCAAGTCCCCAGCCTGCCTCCCTGAGAAGAGACTTCAGTCCTCTATGCTGAGACCAGCCAGAATCTCACGGTCCTTGATGCCTCTGCAGAGAGCCCCTGGATCTATCTGTAGCTATAAAATAACTTAAACATTAGGACTTAAATGAAGTCAGGGAAAATATAGTCAATACGAATGACTTATTTCATTTTTTTCCTAACAGAAACAAGCTCTATTAGACTGTGAGCATGTTAGTGTGTCTGATATTTCCCCTGATTGTTTTTCCTCTGGATGTACTTCTTCATGGGGATGAACAGGCACGCCAAAGGAAAAAACTCAAATGGAGCGGGGAGAAAAGTTATGCCTATTTATCATGGCATGCTCCGGCTTCTGCAACATCTGAAAATTCATGAGAAAAATGTACCTTTTAAAATTCATCTTATCATTTGACATTCATCATGAGACGCTCTGATCTTAGTGGTAGAATAGAGCTGGTCAGGAATGTTTACTTGTTTTGCAAGCTGACCTTGAGCAAGTCATTTAAATGGTGTCTATTTAAATGGAGTTTGTTCTGTAAATCACAGATGCTATGTCCTTTGCTGTCATTGAGAGCGAGAAGGTTGGATTTGCAAGTGCACACACATGTACACACCTCACAGTGTTTGGGATGTATGGAAAGAGCGCCTGAGTCTTCCACATGCTAATTAGCTGTAATAAAAATGAGCAGTATTATATTTACTGGTCCTAAATTATAATTTTAAAGTGATTTAATAGTAAAACTATAACTATAAACAAATAGCAAGAGGAGATGACCTGATTTTCTGCTAATTTGGAGAATGATGAGATTGGTAGGAATTTTCTTCCTTTCTCCTTTCCCTCTAAATTCTAGAACATATTTAAATTACTTTTACAGTGAAAGTTTTCATATTTTCAACATAAATTATACTTTGAAATAAAACCATTTTATTGAAATTAAATTTAAACACTCTTGGTGTCTACTTAAATATTTATTTAGTTCAATCGAAATGTTATTATCAAAGGAGCCCTAGGCAATCCCAGTGAACAATTGTGTGAGACGCTGTCGCAAGCAATGCATCACTCATATCTTCCTGCCATGGAAATGCCTGACGTTGAAATCCTCATTTCACGTCTTCTCCCCCAGTCAGTATAAACAGGTTGTTGGCCCCATTTACTTAGAGCCACAGTTACTCTCCTTTTCCCAAAGTGATGGCTAGATAACATAATGAATAAATTTCTGCTAATTAATAGAGCAACTGGGCAAATAAGTATGACCAGGGGTCCCAAGCATTCTTTTTTTTTTTTTTTTTTTTTTTTAAAGACAGTTCTGTGTTAAAATGGTTTATTTCTGATGACAACACATGACTCTCCTGGAAAAATGACGACAATAACAATAAATGAAAACCAATTGGAAAGCACTAAAGTCTGGCTTTAGGGAGATCATGACCTTTGAAATTGTTTAAATCTGGTTCTTAGAGGGCCTTGGGGGACTTGACATTAGTAATTTTTTTTCACCACACTATTCATATTTTAGGCTGAAGGTTATTAAAATAGAGTGTGATAAATTATTTACTTTAAAGAGAAATTATATTTTGAAAGTATCTTCAGTAAAAATAAATGTATGAAGAGAACCTTCTGGCAGTTCTGTCTTGGTCACACAAACTGGTAACAGGCACCAGCAATGTTGTGGCCTCCTAAAAAGAGCTTTGGTTTTTTATTAACCCAAATGGTGGTGAAAATAAAATAATCTTGGGGCGCTTGGGTGGCTCAGTTGGTTAAGCGTCTGCCTTCGGCTCAGGTCATGATCCCAGAGTGCCAGGATCGAGCCCCGCATCAGGCTCCCTGCTCAGCAGGAAACTTGCTTCTTCCTCTCTCACTCCCCCTGCTTGTGTTCCCTCTCTAGCTGTGTTTCTCTCTCTCAAATAAATAAATAAAATCTTTAAAGAAAAAAAATAAAAACAACGTTAAAGTAATCTTGATCGTAAAAAAGGAAAGATCTCAACATCGACTAAAAATAAGATATATTTATAAATGAAGTGATGTGGAATGCACTTGTAATTCTGCTCCCTTAAGGTTTGATTACTAACTCTTAGGCATTTATACATCTGAAAAAACAGGAGGGATGATTTTACATCCCTTGAAACCCACGTGGTTGCTAGCCATTTAATTCAACAAAGAATAGCAAACATACTGAGCTCAATGATAGCTGCCATTGCTGGCCCCCAGACAAACAAGGTTGGGCTTATTTACTGTTACAGCAAGGGAGAAGGTGCACCATATTTGTCTCTGTGAATGTTAGGAGGTGGAGGAATGGGACAGAGTTAAAGCTGTAGTTGATAAAAAACGAGGAATTAATCACTCATGTTATCCATCGAGGTAGGCATCAGGTCAGTTTGGTGCCTCAGACATTGTTTGAGTTCGGGGATGTATTCAGACGGGATTATACAGCGCTCTTATGTCGTGTCACTCCTTCACAGTCACAGAGTGGCCTTGCAGGATGTTGTTGTCTTGTGAAATCACGTTGAATCATCCAACATCAGTCTGGCTCCCCACTGACTGCAGTCAGGGTTGCTTTGGTCTCTCTCCCTGTGCTTCCCCTTGTGCAGACTGTATCAGTCAGGAGCACCAGACCCACACACAAGTCACTCGTGGCTCTTCGGAACCACACTGTGATGACAGGAGGTATTGTTTTCCCCACTCTGCATGTAAAATATCTGAATCTCCTGGAAGTCCAGTGGCTTTCCCATGGACACACAATGAAGAACCGAAACTATTTATTGTGAAAACATTATTAGGTCAGTGAGTTAAACACAAAAGAAACAGTGAGAGTGAGAAATTTCAAAGGAAGCAGAGACCCAAGTGGTTGAGGGGAAGCTGAAAGTCTTATGACACTGGGGCCTTTGGGGTGTAGTTTAAGTAGTGAAAGAAACTCAGAAAGACTGTTCCTGGGTGGATGGTGTCTGGGACTCATCCAGGTCCACTGTGAGCCAAGACAGAGAGGAGGAAGAGTGAGAGCCCAGGAGTAGCACAGTGGGAGCGGCAGCCAGTGGGGGGAAAGATAGGGAGAGAGGGTGAGAGAGGGAGAAAGAATGCAACAGTCAGGAGCAGAGGACGAGCAGGCAAGCCTGGGGTAGGATTGGAAAAGCAGGGAAGAAGAGTGGCTGAATTCATCACTGAATGTTTTTGGTCCAGGACTAAAGGTCATTCCCAGCCGGCTGTGGCATATGCAATAAGAACGATCATCTACTGAGCTTAGTATCAAATTTATTTATTCAGCAAGTGCCTATTGAGTGTTGTGCCTTAGGCAATGACATACATTCAGGGTATTCACTCATGGATATGATACTTTCCTTTTTTTAGAGGATATCACAACTGGACATGCAAACAGTACTTTATGATCCTGCTTCTATTTTAGTGACCATGTGAATGGAGACCCAAGGGCCTACAGAAGAAGGAACAACAAACCCTTCTTGGGCACAAGGGAAAGTCCAAAGAGAGCAGGACCATTTTGGGGCCAAGAGTCCATGGGTGCTGCTGGGGGGAAGGGCTGTGGAAGACCAATAAACACACCAGGAGGACTGAGAAAAGCTGTCACAGACAATAGTCAGAAGAATGCTGGTGATCCCCAAGCTAGTAATGTCAGGAGGACTGTGGGGTAGGAGATCAAGGCACAGAGGATTATATATCTGTAGAAATGGAACAAGTGGAGGCAGTGGCTGTTGGTCCCCTTCCCGAGGAGAGCAGGGAGGGGCAGGTGATAGAGGGGAGAGAAGCTTTGCACACAGCACTTGTCAAATATGAAGTTCACAGGTCTGTTTTCATTACTGTGCATTTCCAGGAATAGTATATATGGTGGTGCTGCATTCCTAAGAGTGCCAGCAAATACCCCCAAATAACCAGGCCTGAGCCATGAAATACTAGTGTTATAGTCAATTCATGCATTCTGTCATTTCATGAGTAAAATTTCATGGTTGTAATCACAGCATTATAAATAAATAAATGAATGAATGGATAAATAAATAAAGGGGTGTGTGTGTGTGTGTGTGTGTGTGTGTGTGTGTGTGTGTATACATACAGAGAGAGTGAGAGAGTGGGAGAGGAATTTTATGCTAGAGGACACCGTAGATTCAGAGTGTACAGAGGTCCTCAAACTTTGCTTAGCATGCATTAGAATCGTCTAGAGAGCTCACTCCTTGCCACATAAATGCTGCGCACTGGGCACCTACCCAGCCTTAATACTCACTCCCCCAGGGAGGGATACTCAGCCACCTTGCTGCAAAGAGCATCGTGCACATGTTCATATGAGAGAATTACTTTGGGACATATAGTTAAAGACAGAGTCGCTAGGTGGTAGGGTGTTCGTATCCCGGTGACTGATCAGTGGCTGGGCCGGCTAGTGCATTGAGGGGGTGCTGTCAAGAACAGCTCTGCCAGCGACATGTGGTATTACCAGCTTTCTGACTTCTGCAAGCCTTTGAAGCACAGAGTGGTATCTTATTTCTCATTTTTTTAAAAGATTTTATTTATTTGACAGAGAGATCACAAGTAGGCAGAGGGGCAGGCAGAGAGAGAGAGGTGGAAGCAGGCTCCCCGCCGAGCAGAGAGCCCGATGCAGGCCTCGATCCCAGGACCCTGAGATCATGACCTGAGCCGAAGGCAGAGGCTTTAACCCACTGAGCCACCCAGACGCCCCTTATTTCTCATTTTTTAAAAGATAATCATTGAGCATCTTTTCATAAATTTGATTTTGCTAACTGCATGATCTTGGATGTCACTTCACCTTTCTAAGTTCTGTCTTCTGTAAAGTAAGGAAAAAGTGAAGCTCTCATAGGGAGGTCATGAACTGGGGTAATGCATGGAAAGTGATTTGTACTAGGCCTGCAAAGTAGTAAGCTCTCTGAAGAAGTTATCTACATCGTTGTTCTTGGATTTTGAAAAAAATACGATTTATGAAAAGGCAAATTTAGAAAGTCTTTAGGCAATTGGGCTATTAGAAAATTGCCAATAATCATAATTCAGTGAGAGGATATTCTCCTGAGGTCACTGGAACCCATGGTGAGGGGCAATAAGAGAGGCTACATAGGTGATAATGTCCAGGTAATTAATAGTATTCAGGGAACAACAAGGGAATTTTGGTAAAGGAAAGAGATTAACAACAGATTAGAAAAAAATGATAATATATTTTACTCTTCTTTTGGTTTACCTTTCTAAGTGTAAGAATTCTAATCACATCATTAAAACTTGCCACGTAGAGGAAGTTAACAAAAAAGAAATCCGTGAGTTATCACTTAGTAAAACCACTATTAAAACTTTGATGTATCATTTTTATTCTTATTATGCTTAATTCTGAATTAACTTTAAGTATGCCGATCTCACAATTATGCATCATACTTAACTAATGAAGAGAGCATACTAATTTTCAATAGTCTGCAAAAATCACCATTTTAATTGCTTCATAATATTCCATCAAGTCCATGTGCCAGGATAATTATATTTTAGTGTTTGGGACTTGAAAGTAATTCAGTATCCTCAAAAATGTAGAATATAAATCACAAATAATTTTAATCACATGGATTTAAATGTGCTAACATATTTTAGTATAAGTCAGTGTGCTTAAAAAGACCTTCTATTTGTATAACCCCATAGAGAGTAAACACTTCTAGTGATGTTATCTTCAAGCAGCACTGTGATCTGGGGAATCCGGGTATTTATTACTGTTAGAGATGAAAGAACCAACTAAAGCTAAATGTTTAAGAAAGTGCCTTAGATCCGACCTTTGGAAGACCCCCTACAGGGATTTCATTTCCCCCGTGCACTTCCTTAATACAGCATCATTCTCCTTAATCGAAGCAGCTCAAAGTTAACCGAGGAACCAAATTCGAGTCTCTAGTGCACATGGGTGTTTTGAAACCTTGGGTAATCATTCTGAAGCATCATCAATATATGATGTAAGGACCTGTCAAGATTTTTGTGAGTGTCAAACAAATATGTGATATTACTTAGCACTGTGAAGAGACCTAGTAGAAATTTAAGAATTGCGAATATGTCATATAAACGCTCTTATTTTGAGTACTTCAGAACTTATGACAGTGACATATGGTAAAAAAAATTGTGATAAATGTATGACAAAAGCACGTAATTCAATTAAGGAAATAATTTAACTTCTTAAATTCCCAACAGAAAATGACACAGAATTAGTAGATTGATCGAATGCAGTTGTTAGTGAGCTACTCATCTAACAACTGAAGTTGTGTTTTTTCGCTGTCTTTCTCTGTAAGCACTTAGCCTCACTGGCAAAGGTAACATTAGGTTACATTATTCTAGAGACTACCATAAAAGCATAGGAGAATTGCAATTACTCCTTCCCTGTGGCCCTTTAGGCCTGGCCGGCATAATTGCTGAGCAAAATAAAATGGAGAACTGCAACTTTCATTATCACCAATTTCTAAATGAATTATTTTGGAAACATAATGTATAGCATGTAAATAGCCCCCAGATTATACCTTTTTGCACAGAAAAAGAATATAATATGGAAACTGAGAATTTTATCAAACGTAATCAGTCTTGTTTACTAAATGAAATATTTTTTGTGATGCATTGAGAGAGACATTAAGTAAGTTTCCTGTGTGTCAGTTAGGAAACTTACCACATATATACCTATGATAAGTAGAAGGTTATAAAGGGAGAAAATATTAACTTGTAAATACATTAGCTTCTTATAAACACCAGTTCATTTAATTTCTACAACACTCCCGCCTACATTTACTCCATACACACAAGTAAACACAATGGCAAAATGAACACCTTTGTACACATTCCCTAGCCTTCAACCCATAGCCAGTCCTCTCTCATCCATCCCCCGCCCCCGTGTTGTCTCCTGTAACATTATTTTGAAACAAATAACAAACATTCTAATCTTTCCTCCTTAACAATTTCAGTATGAATCTCTGAAAGGTGAAAGCTTTTCGTAAAGCAGAACCTAAAAAAAATTAACGATAATTCATTTACATCATTGAATATCTAGTTGGTTTTCAAATTTCTAGCAGTTAGCTGAAAAGTGCATTTCATTCTGCCAGTGCACAAATAAAGACTAGAACTTTTCAAGGACCTCAACCTAATAAGAAATAAAGACTTCTATTAAGGACTGTGGATGCCGGAGCCTGTTCTCTGCACTTGTACCCCATAGAGTATTGTCTCATTTACTGTCTGTTACTCAGTTGAGATGTGAGTCCCTGGGGAATTTCTGAAGGTGTACATGTTCACAGCAGGTACTTATTCTTATTCTTACAGAGCCGTGATTTTCATACCCAAGAGAACAGTCGGAATAGGTCACGGTGTCTGTCATTCCTTTATTCGTGAATGTTACACTTGTAGCCTAAGAATTTGCAACCTTTCTCGAAGAATTCAAAGGAGACCTTGAATGTATAGAACGATGAACTCTACATATTCCATGAAGATAAACATCATTTATGTGCAAAATAATAAGCCCCAATACTGTGTCATTGGAATTCTACTAGAGATTGTCCTCAGATTCATTCATTTTAGTTTTTTTTATCTATGAAGAGAGAGGCATTTTATTGGTTTCTTAAGGAAATAATTATAGTTATTCTATAGTATATTATAAATAATGTAGTTTCTTAAAATTCAAATAAGCAGACTTTTGAATACCTGTACATTATCATGAAAACCACATTATACCTAATGAAGTGAGTTCAAGGTTGCATACCAATATCTCTGAAAATTATGTATGTTTATATTACATATTTTGAAATCTTTTTAAAATGCTCACTGGCTAATCTCAGTTGCATCGAAACAAAATGGGCATTTAGGAACCTTTTACTGCTGCACGGTTCTACAGTTAATGCCATCTGAAGTTTAATTTCCAAAATTTATATTCAAATGCAAAAATGAATTAGAAAAGAAAACTTTGCATTCAAGAAGTTAAAAGTATTTTTGTTTCAGTTGCTTTTCTGGGAAGTATTTTCTTGAAGTTTTTTGTCTTAAGGTTAAAAAATATTGCCAACTACACCCAAATAAGTATTTGGCTTTATTTCCTAAGTGGGATTGTCACTATGATCAGAGGACCTTAAGAGGAGTTGCTGTTTCTCTTTTGACTGTTTAGACTCAGTATGTCTCACTCATGATGCCATAGGTTCAGCCTGATCAGCTGTGAGTGACAGAGGGCCCCATGTGAGGCCATGATCGCCGCACCGCAGAGACCACATCATTGAATATCTAGTTGGTTTTCAAATTTCTAGCAGTTAGCTGAAAAGTGCATTTCATTCTGCCAGTGCACAAATAAAGACTAGAACTTTTCAAGGACCTCAACCTAATAAGAAATAAAGACTTCTATTAAGGACTGTGGATGCCGGAGCCTGTTCTCTGCACTTGTACCCCATAGAGTATTGTCTCATTTACTGTCTGTTACTCAGTTGAGATGTGAGTCCCTGGGGAATTTCTGAAGGTGTACATGTTCACAGCTGCTCTTGACCATTTAGGATAAACCGGAGCCTGTGCTAATCTCTTACTACTTTACTTAATTTGTAGTTCGAACTTTGGAAGTAATTATTTCTGCCCCCAATTTACAGATGAAGAAACTGAGGCTTAGGAATATAGTCCTTCAAATTTCTCCAGCTAATGAGTGCTAGATCCCTAACCATCTGCAGTTGTGTGTCTGTCCTTTGCCAGGGTGGACTGATGTCTCCAGGTCAAATGTTCGGACAGACGTCCTTGACTTCTCTTTATGGAAAAGGAGTGGAGGCGTTATTAATGTTTCAGTTGTTGTTAGAGTAATGGTAATTGGGGCTTGAAAAGAGTTGTCTACAGAGTTAAAAGCAGTATTTGTTTGAACCTGAAATAAATGAGTTTATGTCGTCTGTGTTGAGTCGAGGAAATACCTTCCAAATCTTAGACATCCTAGCACTAAAAAATGGAGCACATGCATTAAGTCATTTAAGTTCTCTGTCTTCTTTGTTCCATTTATCTCTATCAAGGTACCCATGGGCACAGGAGTCATTTGCTGGTTTGTTTTGTTACATCTGGCAGTGTTTCAAAAGGCAGTGCAGGTAGACAGGTGTTCTTATTGCCTGCAGTAAAAACACGTTGGTGCCCACCTCTCTAACCCAGTGGCTGCTGCCTGCATTTATTCACCCTCTGTTCCCAGAGGGCAGATGAGCATGTCTCTGATGAAGAAGAGGTTAAAAAAGTCTGCACGGTTTTTGCTCCCTGATTACGTTACTACTAAATAAAGTAGGCTCTTCTTTGACTGTGTGTGTAATGAAACTTTAATTGTGCGACCAAATTATACAGACTCTGAAGGTCAAACAACCCAAAATAATACCACATTGTATTTTAGTCTGTGTGTTCTAAAAATATCTGGTAAAATTTAAAGTCGGCACCAACTTTAAAAAGCAGGCTTCAGAGGCCATTAATCTTTGTATGTTATGTGCTAGCACTAAGTATTGCAGTTAGACACACCGCAGGTTACATAGCTCCTGAGTGACCAGCTTCTGTGAAAGTTTAGGTTTTGATCTAAGTGAAGATACCATGTTCACCAATTAAATATTGTATATAGTATTTAATGTACATCACAATGTACAATGTACATTAGTGTATATACAATAATTAGTACTATAATGTATTTAATGTATGTTAAATAATGAATGGTTTCAGAGGCCAAAGTGCAAACTCAAGCCAAGCTTTTAAACAGTTCAGTTTTTCAAATTAAATATAATAAAGTGGATATTTTGTTTTGTTCTGCTGGACAAATTGGTTGATTTTTTTTTAATCTCTTTCTAAAACACATATTTAAGTTTGTGCTTAGAAAAATGATTAGCAGTCATTTAATAAATAAGTGGCATTTTGAAGCATTCTGAACACCAATCAATATATTAGAAAGACTGTATAAAAACATAAATAGAATGCAGAGGTAAGGAATAATTTACTTTGAATTTTAAAATATCTCTAATAGAAAACTCAGTAGTTTTCTTTCATCAGTGAACAATAGTTACTTTAATGGGAATGGTCGTAAGAATGCCATTATTCTTTGTAATATTAATGGTAAAAGGAAAGATGTTAATGGAGCTCTTTATGGTATAATGCATGAAAAATTATATGATATCTAAAATCTGAAGCTGAAAGGTACTTCTCATGGTGTTCTTAATGATCTATAGAAAAGCACAAAAGTGAAAAATACAATTTTAATGAAGTATTCTTCAAAACCTTCCCTTTTTGCTTTTGGATAAATACATGCAAATTTAAATCTTGATTGTTTTTACTGAATTATTTTTTCAAGAAATAAGGACTTGTTTCTTTTACAAAGTTAGCATAATTATTTTCCCTTAACTTTATTTTTTTCATGTAGGCTCCACGCCCAGTATGGAGCTCAACACAGAGCTTGAACTCATGACCCTGAGATAAGACCTGAGCCAAGATCAAGAGTCAGAGGCTTAATTGACTGAGCCACCCAGGAGCTCCTCATTTGATTTTTTTTTTATTGAAGTACAAAACATATCCAAAAAGATAAAATGTGCACACACACACACACACACACACACACTCATTGAATTATCAAAAAGTGAAAACACCTCTGTAAATATTATCCAGGCCAAGAATACTACAATACAATACAACACCTCCTTTCATCCCTTTCTTGATCACTACTATGTCCATCTTCTCCCAGAGTTCTCACTATCATGACTGTTAATACCTGTTTTGAATTATATTCAAAAGAAATCATGCGATATATACTTTTTTTTTTACATGTCACTACCTGGATTAACATTTTGTTTGTTGTTGTGTATAGGTATAATTAATTTATTTTCATTGCTTTACAGCATTTCATTATATGAGTGTATCTGAATGTGTTTATGCATTCTCCAGTTGGACTTGTGAGTTGAATTTGGAGACTATTCTGAATAATACTTCGGGAGACTTCATGTGCCTTTGGTACACAATGCCTGCTTTCCTCTTGGGTACACTCCTGAGACGGGAATTGCTGGCCCATAAAATAAGTGTATTCTAACTTTAGTGGAATACGTGAAAAACTTTTTATCGAGATCATGTTCATTTATATTCTCACTGCAGTGTATGAAAAGTCCATTTCTTCCGCATTCTTGACAACACTTGGTATTGTCAGTTTTCTTTTAATTTTAGTTTTTTATTGTTTCCCTCAATTTTAACTATTCTGGTTGACATGTAGAACTCTCACACTGTGGTTTGAATTTACAGTGTCCTGTGACTAATGAGACTAGACACCTTTGCAGAGGTCTGCTAGTCATCTAGGTACTTTTTGGTCTCGTTTTTCCTTATTGCTTTGTAGTTCTATATAAATCCTGGACACAAATATACCGCAAAGGTTCTTCCATTCTGTGGCTTCTCTTTTTACTATTTTAACGTCTGTAAATGAACAGAAGTTCTTAAGTTTAATATATTCTGATTTGTCAACCTTTCCTCTTATGTGCCAACCTTTTCTTTTGTGTCTTAGTTAAGACACCTTGCCTTTCTCCAGGTTGTGAAGATATCCAACCGTATCTTCTAGCACATCTGCTAGCTCTGTTCACACCTTTATAATCTTACTGGAATACCTTTCTGCACATGATTTAAGGGAGTGATCAACCTTCCTTTTTTTTTCTCCTTTCTTTTTTTTTTTCCTTCTTCTCTTTCCCCTAGTGTAGATATTTGATCAACCCAGCACCTTGCCTTTAAAACAGGTGGTTTATTGTTTGTTTGTTGTTTTTCTAACTGACTTGCATTGCGAACATTGTCAGAAATCCATTCTGCATTTATGTCGAGTCTGTTTCCGGATTCTCTATTCTGCTCCACTGGTCTGTTTTGAGTAGTCTTCTGCCAATAGGACATTCTATTATTTCTGTGACATTCTGAGACTTGGCACCCAGTCAAGAAAATCCTCTGTTTTTCTTCCAAAGTATTTTGGTGATTCCTGTCCATTTATATTTTGACTAACAGTGTATGAGAGTGCTCATTCCTCCATGTCCTCACCAGTATTGGTGTTGTCAATGCTGTAGATTTTAGCCATTCTAATAGGTGTATAAATTCAATCCATATTGATATATGGACTTTCATTCCACATATTTGTTAAACACGTGCTATAAAGTAAAGAAATTTCTGCATAAACAATCATGCAACCTGCAAATGACAGCAGGCTTATTTCTTTCTTTCCAATCCACACTACCTGTTAAATATTTTTCTAACCCTAATTAGAATATTGACTTCATATTGAATGAAAGGGTCTATAGAGAACATACTTTGATTACTAAACTCAAAGCAGATCTCAGCATTTCATCTAACATGTGACGGTTTGCTCTAAGATTTTTGTAGATGTCCTTTACAGATTTAGAAATTCCCTTTTTGGCTAAAAGTTTTAATCACATTTAGATGTCGAATTTAATCAAATGCTCTTTCTACATCTGTTTAGAAGATCATATTTTCTTCAGTATGAGTAATTACCTTGAAAGATGTTTAAATATTAAGCCTTCCTTATATTTCTGGAAGAAACTTGATTAAGTTATGATCTATGAAATTTTTTCTTGATTTCTGTATTCTATAGTAATTTTGCAAAAAAAATTTTGTGAATTTTGCAAATATTAAAGGACAGTTGGATCTGTGTTTATGAATAAGATCGACTTTTATTTTCCTTCTTGAAAGTTCCTTGTCAGATTTTGCTATCAAGGTTAGGTTAACCTCACAAAACAAGTTGGGAAGCATTCTGTTTTTCTGCTCTTTGAAGATGTTTGTACAAGATCAGTGTTGTTTTTGTCCTTAAATGTTTAAGTGTCCTTAGATCTTTAACATTTTTAACTTATGGATTTAATTTTGCCAATAGAGATAGGCAACTCACATTTTCCTGTTTTTCATCTGTTTTGGCAAGTTTCTGTGTATGTAGAGGCTTGCTCACTTAATTCTCAAAAACTGTGCAAAGTAACCTCTTATGATCATTCTAACTCGTATCATAGTATAGCATTAAATAGCATAGCATAGCATAGGGATCATAGTAGGATGCTCTTTTGAATTCGTGATACTGATTATTTCTATTTCTTCTTTTTTCTTTTCCTTGATCTTTAGCTAGGGTTTCATTAATTTCAATGTGCTTTCAAGTCTTATTTTTATCATTTACTTTGTGTTTCATTCTTGGTTTTAATTTACTGTATTTTTTCCCTAATGTCTTAACATCCATTTTTAACACATTAATCTTATGTCTTTTTTCTTTTAATGTCCACGTGCTCTACACCAGTGACTTCTCTTCCGCTTGTGACATTGGTAATTTGGGTCTTTCTCTCTTACTTTCCTTGCATAGCATGAGTGGAGATTTATCAATTTCAGTGCACTTTTCAAAGAAAGAGCTTTTGATTTTGTTAATTTTCTCTAATGTTTTTCTGTGTTCAGTTTCACTTATTTGTGCTCTAATTTTTATTATTTCTTTTCTTTGATTATTCTAGATTTATATTGCTCTACATTCTGTAGCTTCATAGGATGGAAACTGAGATTATTTATTGAGGTCTTTGGGGTTTTTTTTCCCCTAATGTATGCATTTAATGCTAAAAATGCTATTGTATCTCACACATTTTGATAAGTTATATTATTATTTTCATTTAGATCAATTTTTAAAATTTCACTTGAGACATCTGCCTTAGCTCTTGGGTTATTTCCAAATATTTTTGGGCCTTCTAGTTTTCATTCTATTACTTATTTCTAGTTTAATCCTATTGTGGTTTGAGATCATACTTTGTACAGTTTACAGTTTCTATAAAATTTGTGACGGTGTGTTTTAGGGCCCATAATGCAGTCTGTCTTCATGAATGTTTCATATGATCCTTTTTAAAATTTTATATATATATATAAAATATATATAACTATATATATATTGTTATATATATTTATATTTGTTATGTTAGTCATCATACAGTGCATCATTAGTTTTTGATGTAGTGTGCCATGATTCATTGTTTGCATGTAACACCCAGAGCTCCCTGCAGTAGGTGCCCTCCTTAATACCCATCATTGGGCTCACCTATTCCCCCACCCCTCTCCTCTCTGTAACCCTCAGTTTGTTTCCCAAATCCATAGTCTCTCATGGTTCATCTCCTTCTCTGATTTGCAACCCCCTTCATTTTTCCCCTTCCTTCTCCTAATGTGCTCCGTGCTGTTCCTTATGTTCCATGAATAAGTAAAACCATATGATAATTAACTTTCTCTGCTTGACTTATTTCATGTAGCATAATCTCCTCCAGTTCCATCCATGTTGATGCAAAAGTTAGGCATTCATCCTTTCTCATGGCTGAGTAATATTCCATTGTGTATATGGACCACATCTTTATCCATTTGTCTGTTGAAGGGCATCTTAGCTTCTTAGTTTGGATACTGTGGGCACTGCTTCTATGAACATTGGGGTGTGTGTGGCCCTTCTTTTCACTACATCTGTATCTTTGGGAGAAATACCCAGTAATGCAATTGCTGGGTCACAGGGTAGCTCTATTTTCGAGGAAATTCCACCCTGTTTTCCAAAGTGGCTGTACCAACATAATGCAGTCTGTCTTTGTGAATGTTTCATGTGATCTTGAGAGGACTGTTTCTGCTGCTGTTGGATGGAATATTCTAAAATGTCAATTCGATCCAGTTGACTAATACTGATATATAGGTCTTCTATATTTTTATTGTTTTTCTGTCTTTTTGATAGGTCTTCTATATTTTTACTGTTTTTCTGTCTTTTTGATCCAACTATAATAATAGATTTGTCTATTTCTCCCTGCAGTTCTATCAGTATTTGCCTCATGCATTCTGACCCTTTGTTGTTATGTGCTACACATAGAGGATTGTTATACTATGTTGGAAAATTGATTGCTTTGCCATTATGCAATGTGCCTGTTTATCTCTGATCATCTTTCCTGTTCTGCAGGCTGATTTGTTTGAAATTAATGTGGCCACTCCAGTTTTTTTTATATCAGTGTTAGTGTTAGGCTACAATACAAATGAAAACCAAACTTGAAAACTCCCTGAGCAGACAAAATCATTTAAGCCCCATAAGCAAAACTAAATCTAGCTTATGTCATGAACGTAAGTGAAACTTAAGTCGTCTTCCTAAACATGGTATAAGATAACCACTTTCAATCAATCCCTGCCATCTGGAAACCCCCACTGTAATAACCAGTCACTGCAAAGATTAAACTGCTTCCTCATTTTCACTTCATAAGCCATCCTGTAATGTCCCACCTCTAAGCTTTGGAGCAGTTTTGGCTTGAGAGCTCCCAATTTTTGAACTGTTCTTATATGCACAATCAATTCTTACTAGTTACTATTTTATTGACCTGGTGGTTTTAATTTTGTTAGTTTTGGATTTTTGACATTAGCATAGTATATCTTTTTCTGTCCTTTTATTTTAATATATTTTAGTCTCTCTATTGAAAGGGGATTTCATGTAGATAACATATGGTTGGGTCTCATCATTCTTTATACCCTGACAATTTTTTAATGTTGTATTTAGATCATTCTGTTTTAAAGTGATTATTGATATGTTTGGATTAAAATCTGCCATATTTGTAACTATTTTCTATTTGTTGCCTTTGTCTTTTGTTTCTTGCTCTCCCCTTTTTGATTTGTTATCTGAATTTGAGCATTTTGTATTATTCTATTTTATCTCTTTGCATATTGATATACTTTAAAAAATTTTAGTGACTGCCTTTACCTATCAAAGATCATCTTCAAATAACATTATCCTACTTAATAAGTAATGCAGGTACCTTAGAGTATTCCCATTCACTCCCTCTCATCCCTTGCAACATTGCTGCCATTCATTTAATTTATCCATATGCCATAATCACCCAATACATTTTTAGTATTATTTCTTTAAACAGTCATAACTAAGAATAAGAACAATGATTTTATTGTTTCTTCTTTTATTCCTTCTCAAATGCTTTTCTCTTTTTTTCTTTTTGCAAGTTTCTGACTTCTATCATTTAATTTTTGTCTAAAGTACTCCGTTTAAATACTTCTTGCAATGCAGGTGTGATAGCAATGACTTCTCTTGGTTTCTGTCTGAGAGAGTTCTTAGTTTTTCTCCACTTTTGAGAGACAATTTCTCCAGGTATGAAGTTCTAAGTTTATTTTTATTTCTTTCATTACTTTAAATATTTTCCTCCACTGTCTTCCTGCTTATGTGTTTTCTGAGTGAGAAGTCCAATATACTTCTTATCCTCATTCTCTATAGGTAAGGTATTTGTTTTTCTCAACTTCTTTCAAAATGTTGTCTTTATCTTTGGCTTTCTGCAGCTTAATTATGTTATGACTCAGTATAGAGTTTATTCTGATTTCTAACCTGCTTGTTACTCTTTGAAATTCCTGGGTCTACTTTGGTGTCTGTCATTAGTTTTGGAAAATCTGTTGGCCATTATTCAAATATTTATTTCATTCCATTCTCTCTTTCTTTATCTTTTGGTATCCACTTATGCACATGTTACAATTTTTATAGTTACCCTGGTTCTTGGATATTCTCATCACGTTTTACTTTTTACATTATAATTTAGGAAGTCTGCATTTTCTGATCTTAAAGATCATTGATTTTTCCTTAGTTGTGTTGAATTTATATATGTGCCCATAAAAGACATTCTCCGCTTCCATCCCAATATTTTTGATTTCTGATATTTCTCTTTGGTTCTTAGAATTTTCATCTCTCTTTATCTTACCCATCTTTCTTGCATGCTGTCCACTTGTCCCATTAAAACCCTAAGCATATTAATCACAGTTCTTTTAATTCCTAGTCTGATAATTCCAACATCTGAGACATATGTAAGACTGGTTCCAGTGATCGTTTTGTCTCTGCAGAATGTATTTATTCTTGCCTTTTGGCATGCCTTGCAATTCCTTGCTGAAATCTGGACATGTATCTAATAATGGGAACTGAAGTGAATAGGTTTTCTGTGTGAGGTTTTATCTTAATCTGGCAAGGAATTAGGCTGTATTTAGTGTTTGCTGTAGGTGATATAGGTGCCAGAGGCTTCATATTCATCTAGGACTCTTGTTTTTGCCTCTCTTCTTGACTTTGGGATCCTCTTCTGAGGTAGTCTGTGTTTGTAGTTCTTTCAGCTATTATCCAGAATTAGTATGCTAGAGTTTGTTGGTATGATGATGTGGTATGAGGATAAGAGCAGTCTATAATATTCTAACTAAATGTCAGTGTTTTTAGTGGGTCTCTGTCTTGGGACTGTGACCTTCATTAGTGTTTCTCTAGTGGTGTGGCTTGTTTCCCTCTGCCCCTTACTTCTTTTCCTGGCTATTGACTCCTGAGGACTATTTGTCCCCTTAGGTGGGACAGAGAGAGTAGGGAAACCAGAGTGGGAGGAATGTTCTTTTCTAATTGGGATGAGGTTCTGGTGGCAAAGTGTTTCCCCCTGGACAGTAGGCCTTTGATGTACAGAACACTGGGGGCATATTTTGCAATGGTTACCTTCTCTTCTCCCTGCCAGAACTGAGAAGGAATCTTTTTCTGATCTTCACAAAGAGCATGGAAATATTCCTGGAAGTCAAGTTCACAGAAATATGGGGGCCCTCTAAGACTGTGGCATTCAAGAGTTTCTCTCTCTCATGCCAGTCCACCCTCTGTCAATTCACCAATATTACCACATAAGCAGCCCTATCAGTTTATGGCATCAGGGCCTTCTGCTCTAGGTGGACAGATCTCAATGATCTTGTCTCTCCAATTTCAGGGTGGTAGTTTGCCATATGTTTTATTCAGCTTAGGCTGCTGTCACAAAATACTATTCACTGAGTGGCTTAAACAACAGACATTTGTTTTTCACGATTGTGGAATTTGGAAAGTCCAAGATCAAGTTGCCAGCTGATTACAACTTCCTGGCTTATAGATATCAGCCTTCTCACCAGGTGTCCTATCTGGCTCTGGTCTCTCTTCTCATCATTGTGACACTAATCCCTTCATGGGGGCCCCACCCTCATGACTTCATCTAAACCTAATTACTTCTAAAAGGTCCCACTTTTAAATACCGTCATGTTGGAATTAGGGCCTCAACATGAATTTTGGAGGGACACAATCCAGTCCATAGTGCATGTAACCTCAGTATTCTTAGGTCTAAGAAAGGTCATGGATTTTTGTTTGTGTAGGTTTCTTGTGCAGAGAACAAGAGTGATGTCTAAGGTCTTTAAATACAGAGCTGATGCTTTTTCTATTTACTACTGTATGTGTCTGTGTATCCAAGACTCTGTGAATTTCCCTTTTAAAAAAAAACAACAAAGATTTATTTATTAGAGAGCAAGAGAGCATGAGTGGGATGGGCAGATGGAGAGAGGAGAGAGAATCTCGAGCAGACTCCACACTGAGCACGGAGTCTGACACCAGGCTCCATCACAACATTGAGATCATGACCTGAGCCAAGACCAAAAGTCAGACACTTCACTTAATTGACTTTGCCAACTCCCTGACCCATCTCTCTGAATTTCCATTTAAGAACAGATTTTGCTGCTGCGTTATTACTTTCTGTTGTGTATAGGACATCATGTTTAACGAATGAACAGTTTGGGACATAAAAGGGTATCTTTCTACAGAATGTCACTATGTTAGATTCTGCAGGTAGACATGAGCACTAGGCACCTCTGACCACTTTGATATTGTTGAGAAGACAGGAGGCTGAATTGTAGTCCCTATAAGGAGTTGTCTGTCTCTGACTTACTCTGTATCTTAAGCTGTAGGAAGCTTATAGGATATTCTCATCCTTGGGGGACCTAGAACTAAGATTTTGTCTTTAACTCTGTGAAGTTGTAAAAAGATCTCCTCAAGGCTTCGTATCTCAGGTTCTCTTCAGCAATCCTAGAAAGAGTAAAGGGTCTCAAAACTAGGGCTCGCTTTCTCTGGTTTTCTTCTTCTACCAGATCTTGGACATTTAATGGTTTATTTTCTTTTAGCACTTCATTCCCTATTTTCCGTTTTGAACAGCTTTTCTAGCAGGAGGATTATTCAGAATTTCCTAGTCTACCAACCATAATATCATTATTTTTTTAAGCTAAAAGTTATTTTTCATCTCAGTAAAACCTTGGTCTTCCACAAAACCTGACACGTATTATCCTAATATAAGTTTAAGTGTAATGACCTGTCTACATATATTCCATAAAACAATTTATTGCTATCTCTGAACAATAGTTACAAACTACAGCCAAGATTGTATCTTTTACATGCTTTTTCACTTTTGCCATTTGATTTTGCCATCTTAGGAATTGAAACCTTTTTATGCTAAAAGGGCTGAAACAGTGTATTTTACAACTTAGGTGTCTCCACAGATTCTAATAAAATGGCCAAGGCATGGGACCTTACTGAAATATTGCCATTAATTTGGTATCCCTTCAAATACATATTTTAAAGGTTGTGAATCATAGAGAGGTGGTAAAACTGATTTTATATTCAATAAAATTCTATGTTATTTTGAAATTTGAGATTTATCATTATACACAGAAAAAAAGTTACCTTTCTGATCTGTTTTCTGTACTCTCGTTGCTATTTCTCTGTTAAAATAAATGAATGACATTCACACTCAAGAGAAAATCAGCTTTTATGCATATAGTTAAAATAGTCTTGTCTAACATATATTTAAAACTTATTCTTATCTGGGTTTATGTTAGCAAGTTCCTCGCTTTTAGGAGTTCTTATTTTTTCTTTGCTTTTCTTTTGCGTTTTTTGGTTTTTTGACTAGACAACCTCTTGGGAGGCACACTGGCATACTTGGTAAATATTTATAACCAACATCATAAAACAAAGGGTTGACTTCCAATAGACAGCATGTCATTATGATGCATTTAGTCTCTGAATGTCAGCTGACTGTGGGAAAATGAGTTGTACTTGGATATAGGTCATATGTGAGTCATGTGAATTCTCACAACAGGAGAGGTCGGGGGATTTGCATGTTTGTCTGCTTGTCATGTTGAATTTATATTAGTATTGCTGTTTATTTTGGTGGGAACAAAACCAATTTTTATGTAATTACGTAGCCTGCTGTATAACTACGTGTAAGTGGCCCCATGTCTCTGATTTATTACAGCAGTGTTTTGGATCCCCTATGAACTGTCATGTGGGCATCTCCCTTTATGCATCTTGACTTTCATAGATGAATTGCTCAATTAATATTGATAAAATAGATCAGTGCTATTACACCTCTTCATAAACTTTAGAATCATTATGGAAACACTTAGAGTCTTGCAAAAAACTTTAATTCATTAACTCCAAAAATTATCTTGGTTAGAAATATATTTCTAAATCATCTACAAATACCTCATTGAGTTTGTAAATCATCAAGTCTCAAAGAAAAGAAAAAAATGATTAAGACCCTTTGATTTTTGTCACATAAGACACATCACCTTACTTCTGTTTGTAGATATTTCAGCTATTTGATGAAATACTGGCATATTCTTTTACATTTCAGGAGGCTATCATTTTATATGCAAGAGTCCTATTGATTATTGAACATTTGTCTTTTATTTTTATTCTACTCCAATAATTTTGAGAAAATGTGATGTTTATAGAACAGTCCTTTTGTGTATAAACGTTAACTGGTAGAGCTATGTTCAGCTGTCATCTAAGTTGCATTACTCTCAATGTGTCAAAGATTTTAAATGTAAATTATGAGGAAAAGCGGGCAGAGTGGGGGAGCTGCCAGTAAAATATCAAGCTTCCTCTAGGGTGGCTTGTTTGCTTTCATGTTCTGTTAGAGTGAGGTCTACTCATAGCTTGGCTAAATTATGTGCTGTGGAGTCAGAAAAGCCTGGGATTAGATCTTTACTCTGCCACTTCCTAGCTGTGTGGCTTTAGGCACACAGCCTCTATACTTTTCATTATCCTCAGCCTTAAAGTGGGTACAAAAATGACTACTCTACAGGGTTGATGGAAATATTGCAGCTACATAATATATTTCTTCTGCACCTGATGCTGAGACACAGAGTGGCACACTGCAGATCTTTAGACTGATAACACAGAACGCTACAAATACACAGTATTTGCTACTTATGTCTGTCTTTGGAAGTTAGCCCAGGTGAACACTTCTTCTAAAATCTTTTCCTTCTCTGAAAAGTTCTGCAATAATGTAGGGATGGGAAAAGAACATGATTTATCCACAGCCAGAAAATTTTGCAAAGCCAGCCAGAGACCCACACACAAATGAGCTTGGTATGCATTAGAAAAACAGATTCCAGGGCCCCCCCCTCACAGACTTAGTGCATGAGGCACAGGATCTAGGAATTGCATTTTTAAGCAGCTCCTCGGGTAATTCTGACAGACACCAAAATTCAGAATCTATATAATAAAAGACAAACATCCACATAGTAAAATTATGTTTTAAAAGAGAAATTGAATTCCATGTGTTCTCTCCTAAAATTTATTTTAGTCTTTTAAAGATTTATTTGTGTATTTATTTAGCGAGAAAGCATGAGCAGGGAGAGAGACAAAGGAGAGAGAGAGAGAGAGAATCCCAAGCAGGTTCTGCACCAAGCGTGGAGCCTGACACGGGGCTTGATCCCACAACACTGAGATCAGGACCTAAGCCAAAATCAGGGGTTGGATGCTTAACCAACTGAGCCACCCAGGTACCCTTAAATCCATGTGTTCTTTTACGAATTGTGATGGGATGAAAAAATCTTCATGGCAAACTTAGAAATACCTCTTAGGCAAAGGGAATACATTTGAAACCTGATAGTATGCCTAGAACTTTTAACTTACAAGGTAATATAACATCAACCCCATGCTTCATTCATTAACATTCTGAAAAAATGCCCAGTGAATACAGAATTCCATAGCAAGATCTTTGTTGTTACCTATGTATTGAAAAATTTCAACATGAGGTGCAAGACAAGACATATATTACTGTTCAGTTAAATAATATTTAATGGATAGTAATGGTGCATAGTCCCCCAAGGACGTTGACACTAGAAAGTTAAATTTGAGGTACTCAGAGCATTACTAAATAATATTCTGCCTACTCTGTCACTGTGTGCATACACTGATTATGTCCATGTCTTACTTCATTTTACTAAGTATTATAAAATTAACACATATTCATTTTTAAAAATCCACATATGACTGAAATGTGCCTTTTGTAAGAAAAATCTGCTTAAAATTTTGAATGTGCCAAGGTATTTTTATTACGTATACAAACTAAGCACCATATATTTCTTCTTTATGTTCTTAAAATTTAAATGACTCATAAATCTATCAGATAAAATGTGGAAGATTGCCATTTGTAGACCTCTCCATTCCACTACTTTGCATCATTTTTCCCCGTCCCTTAAGATGTTGAGATCATCACAGTGGCATCTGTCTAAATTTGTGACCGTACGTTAATGCTGGAAAAATGTGAGATCTCTTGGAGGGTTATCTGATGCATCACCCAGCTCTTCACTGAAAGAAATCAAAATTGTATTAGCCTGCCAGTGGCACCCAGGAAAAGAGAACTGAAGTGTAAGAGGGTCTGATTAGGACTGAGTGTTGATGGGACAGGGCTCCTACTCTGGATGCACATTACCCTGGTTTGAAGAGCCTGTGAATGCGTGCGCGTGCACGCGTGCGCGCGCACACACACACACACACACACACACACACACACCAGTACCAATGCCCAGAGTGTAAAATTTTGGCTGATGGGAAGAATGGGGCTTTGTAGAAGGGTCTTGTCAGAGTTAAAATGTCTGTGGGTTTAAATAGTATTCTCCTATTTGTGTTGTAGAAAACAGTAGCTAGGAATGTGGGCCTGATCGGATGACTGTCTCGGTCACATTTGCACTTTCACGTTTGATGTGCTCTGAGAGGGTCTGTAATCGAGAAACCTGTTGAACTTTATTTTGTTTTCAAGCCCAATCTTTCCCAAATCTATACATCTGACAAATATTTTATTGTGAACCACTTTGGCCCAAGCCATGTACTCAGTACATTGTATGGAGGCCACTGAAGGTCCTTGTTTGAATGAAGCTAGTCTTCCAGTGGGATAAGATCAACAAACAAGCAATAGTCAAACAAAAGAAGACCCCAAATAATGAGTAATATGAAGAAAATCAAACAGGAAAGTAAGATGCAGGGGTATGGCAGGCACACTGCTTTTGAAACTGTGATTAGAAAGGGTCTGACTTAGGTGGTAAATATTTTGACCAAGACCTTGTGCAGAGAAGTTTCAGAGTAGTATGGGCAGCTGGTGCAAAGGCTGCTAGCAGGACTGAGCTTGGTTGTTCCGGGGGCATGGCGTGGAGAGAGCATAATGGAGGGTGTTGTCAAGGACTGTATGTTTGACAAGGAGCTTGGATTTTGTTCTAAGTGGCAAATGAAGCAGTGGCGGTGGGGGTGACATGGTTTGACTTCCCTTTGAAGATCTTCCTGAGTTGCCCTGAGGGGAAGAGATGAGGGCTGGAGATCTGGATGGTGACAGGGAGCAGGAGAGCAAGAAAGGTGAGGGAAGGGGTCACTGAGGTAGTTCGGGTGAGGTAATGCTTTGTGGGACTGTGTGGTCCTGGGTGAGATAGGACCTAGGACCAGATTTTGGATCATTTGGAGTGCCATCACAGAAGGCCCGTGGTACGTGAGCCTGCGAGCTGGGAGTCTGGAGTATTGGTGAGGTGGCGGCAGGAGGGAGACGATTGATTGGTAAGGGGAGTCTAATCAGTTTTGACTATGAAACACCAAACATTTATGGGATGCCCAGGTGGCTCAGTTGGTTAAGCAGCTGCCTTCAGCTCACGTCGTGATCTTGGAGTCCTGGGATTGAGTCCTGCGTCAGGCTCCCTGCTCGGCGGGGAGTCTGCTTTTCCCTCTGAACTCTCCCCTCTCATGCTCCCTCTCTCTCTCTCATTTTTTTTCTCTTTCTCTCAAATAAATAAATAAAATCTTTAAATAAATAAGTATTAAAAACAAAAAACACTAAACATTTAAACAAATGTTTTGGTAAATGCTGGTAAGGGGATATTTGTAAGCTAGAAAGAAAAGTAGGTAAATGAGCAGAATCCTTGTGTATTGGTATTCGTAATGTATTCACTTTTGCCTCCTGCAGCCTACATGGGGTTGACCTTATACGCTGACCCAGTGATGGTCAGCAGCCCTACCAAGAGCCTGAATAGATCGCTTATTTTGTTCTGGCATTGTTATAGAAGAGGGGGAAAAACGAGGAGGAGGAGAAGGAGAAAAAGAAGTAGGAGGAAGGGAGGATAGGTAGCGGAGAAGGAGAAGAAAAAACAAAGAATATAAGTTATTGAGAATAACTTCTGCTTCCCTCTAACATTTTCACATAGGAAGCCTTACCCTTTGTCATGAAGGGTGAAAATCAAAGCTGCTCTGATGTTAGGTGCTATAGAGCGTGTATTTGCAGGTGAGCTATCTGTTAGGCAGATGCAGCCTGATAATGGTGGAAGGAAGGTAGTCCTTGGTCTACCTTACAGTACCTTTACAAACACGAGAGTTATTTTCTACCTTTTTCTTTTTTTAAAGGGGTTATTTATTTCTTTGAGAGGGAGAAGCAGGCTTCCCGCTGAGCAGGGAGCCAGCGGGGCTCTATCCCAGAGTCCTGGGATCAGGACCTGAGCTGAAGGCAGATGCTTAACCAACTGAACAACGCAGATGCCCTTATTTTCTTACCTTTCTGACCTTTAATTTCCTCATCTGCACTTTGTGCTAGCGTAACATCATTCTCAAGGTCTTTCTAGCTCTCAAATTCTAGTCTGTAAGTCTCATTATAGGTCTTTCCAAATTATTATTGCTTCCAATTTCCCTTAACAATTTTTTTAATACAGATGCTTTGGTTTTATTATTGTTTTATTAAATAACGTTGACGTGTAGCAATTCTTAATGTGCTTATCTGGCCGCTCCGTGAAGTTGAACAGCCTGTTGTCAGGTCCTGAATGGAGTATTGGGAGATACTTTTGTTTATGGTAATAAAAGAAGAAAATAAAACAACAGAAACCTGTTCTAAGTTTTATCATTCATCAGTGATGCAGGCTACTTCTTCGCTGAATCACATCCTACTTTTTGAATACTGGAACTTCTCAATTGTGTGTGTGTGTGTGTGTGTGTGTGTGTGTGTGTGTGTGTGTGTGTGCCATTCAAACATTAATACCTTTTAAGTTTAATCTGAACTTTATAGAAACAAAGTTTATTGAGGGTTGAAAGCTGCCTTAATGGGGAAGGTGGAATTTCAACTACACTCAATAGTAGGAAAAGCCTGGGCAATTGTATCTTCTGTGGTTGGAGGAACATTACTATGTAACTGGTAATATGATTTTCTCGAAGCAGGTAGCCAGTTTTATAATAAAAAAACAAGTCAGACATTGTTCATTGACATTTTAGGTCACAGGGTGAAACAGATAATTCTCCAGATGCATTGATTTCTTTCTTTCCCTTT
Organism: Spilogale gracilis; assembly: GCA_004023965.1. Lineage (NCBI taxonomy): Eukaryota > Metazoa > Chordata > Mammalia > Carnivora > Mephitidae > Spilogale > Spilogale gracilis. Next base: position 57,482 of record PITA01006778.1, read on the forward strand.
CCTTTTAGGGCTTTTCAGGAAATGCAAATGCAGACAGTGTTGTGTACTATAGACTCCAGCCTTCTATCAAAGCCCGATTTCTGCGCTTCATCCCTTTGGAGTGGAACCCTAGGGGCAGAATTGGAATGCGGATCGAGGTGTTTGGATGCACTTACAGTAAGTGTTTGTTTCTGCAACATGTGGACATAGATTTCAAAGGAGATGTTTTGAAAGCCAACCTGTATGCTGAAATTGACCTCACAGCTATGTAAAGAGATACAAAAACTGGCATGATTTTTGTGGAAAGCTTTTTTTTTGTGCCCATACATGGCAATAGTGACTTTAGCATTTGGCTTTACATTTTAAATCAGAAATGGAAACATTTTATAGGTAGATCGATCCATACAGAGATAGAAACACCTGTTTGTAGACATATATGAATCCATTTATCAAAATCTAATATTATTAACTAGACCCTGACTTTTAAATATTAGAGTTTCCCTCCCATGGACTATATGCGTTGATGTTTCACTTAGGCACCCTGAATCTAATAAAAGATACAGTGTTCCATTTAGTAATAACCAGTCAAATGTCAGGACAGGAAAGAATGTCTGTCTCTCCAGCCTAAAAATATGCCACATAACTCACTTATAAACGTGCTGTGCCTTCAGCATAAATTCATAGAAAAGGTAAAGACCTCTGCCAAAATATAAAATGTGTTTGAAATACTTTCACATAAAAAATGATAGAAACCACAGATTTCACTTAGTCTCCCCCTAATGAAGCATTTTATTATATCTTTCTGTGGGGCAGGGGCCTAAGAGTTATTGATAGCCTACCTCAAGCCACACCATCCTGTTAGGTGCTCTTTTATTAGGGAACAATGAGTTAGTTAATATGATCTACAGTTATCAGATGAGCAGTCTGAGGTTTGGAGAGATTCTGAATTTGCCCAGCATCTCATGCCTAGCACACAGAAGAATCTGGAAAAGAGCCCAGGCTGTTCAGTTCCTCTATATCACTCTTCCTCTTGTGAACCTTTATTTTATTTTATTTTAAAGATTTTGTTTATTTATTTGACAGAACGAAACACAGCTAGAGAGGGAACACAAGCAGGGGGAGTGGGGGAGGGAGAAGCAGGCTTCCCGCTGAGCAGGGAGCCCAATGTGGGGCTCCATCCTGGGACTCCAGAATCATGACCTGAGACGAAGGCAGATGCTTAATGACTGAGCCACCCAGGCACCCCAAACCTTTATTTTTTAACCATGAAAGCTTTTTTCACACATATCTTATCACTTTTTGATGTAAAGTCAAGTTAGATTCTGGTTCACTTTATCTGCAGGAAGGGAAGGTGAAGGGGGGCAGACAACTTGTTTTTTTGTGTTCATTCATCTTAAAAGATTTTATTTATTTATTTGACAAAGAGAAACACAGCCAAAGAGGGAACACAAGCAGGGGGAGGGGGAGAGGGAGAAGCAGACTTCCCGCCAAGCAGGGAGCCCAATGCGGGGCTCCATCCCCAGACCCTGGGACCATGACCCCAGCCAAGGGCTTGCTTTACAACTGAGCCCCCCAGGCACCCCAGGGGCAAACAGCATGTTGACATTGTCTAAACTGTGTCATACAGACAAACCATGGTGCAAGACTACAGGTCTCCTTGCACTGGTTGGTGATGTTCCTGGCACCCCGATCCCCCCCCCCCCCATCAAAGGTAACTGACCAGCCTTTTATTCCTGCCGGGGCCGACAGAATAGTGATCATAGTATGACTATCAATAGTAACAACAACAACAACAATAATGCTAATATTAATAGTATAATATTTTTTAAGATTTTATTTATTTATTTGAGAGAGAGGGAGGTAAATGCAGAGGGAGAAGCAAACTGCCCACTGAGCAGGGAGCCCGAAGTTGGGCTCTATCCCAGGACCCTGGGATCATGACCTGAGCCAAAGACGACACTTAACCCCTGAGCCACCCAGGCATCCCCCAATAGTATTAATTTTTTTATGCTACAAATAGCAATGCTTTCTTGAGTGCTTATTGTATGTCTAGCATTATATTAACAGGTAAATTATAATTTGTTTATCAAGTCTGGGTAAGTATTATAAGACAACTACTCCACTCTCTGACTTTGCAAACAAAGTGACTAAAAGCTTGGGGAGGATAACTTGCTCAAGCCACACTGATGAGAAATGACTGAGCTGGTTCGCAGCCAGGTTTGCCTGAGGCAAGGCCAAGGGCAAGCTCAGGCTCTGTGCAGCCATTAGGTCCCAGAGATGGGCCGTGGGCAGCTTCCTTTTCACTCTCTGCCCACTTAATCTCTTGGTCTCAGCGGTTCAGCAGAGCTGCTCCTATTATGTATTAGCTCCTCCTTTGCAATGATCCATTTGAATAAAATCATCCTTTAAAAACATATTCCTCCCCAAAGTGCAATTCTGGAACACAGAACCCAGACAGTCAGTCTTCTTTGTCTTTGAGTCACAGAGCTTAGCAAAGCCCATGCTACAAAATGGATAATTAGCAAAACAGATTTCAAATGCTTTGTATTTATAGTTGCATTCTCTACTTACTCAGAGCACGCACCTTGCAAAATATTTATTTCTCACAGTATAAAAACAGCTAACAGTTCTTGAGCACTTACTCTCTGTCAGGTAGAGTTTTTATAGGTATTCTAACTTAATCCTAAAAATCACCCACCTAAGAGAGTCTTAGAAATATGAAGCAATTTTCCTATCGGACAGACTTAATACACAGTCAAGGATGTAAATTCAACATCAGTTGAACAAGACTGTTTTGATACTGTTTTTCCCAAACTAAAGCACCCCTCATAATGTCCCCGTGGATGAGACTGCTGAGGAATGGGTTCCTTTGAGTTCTCTGTGCCACGTGCTCCACGGTGACTCAAATCTCCCTCCGCTTTCATTGATCTGCAGCCCTACAGAACAGTCTTCTTCCTGTGACTTCAGTTGCTGTCTCACGCAGTAAGCGCATTGTCCATGCATTTAATCAACCTTTTCTCACTGACCCACCGCCGAAGTAGCAGTCCCGAGGGCCAACAAGATTTTTAGATTAAAACATAAACACTTATGGGTGAGGGTATGACAGAACTGTGTTGTATAACTTAGGATAAGAGAAAAACATATAAACAATGGAAAAGTATTCTGAGAGGTAACCTAATATAACCTCAAGATGGGTTGGGTGTGAGTGCCTTAAGGCAGGGTCTTTGATCAAATGGACTTTAATTCTTGGGTTACACTTCTCTTCTCTTCCTGTTCATAGTATCAGCCTTGCAGAATATGAATTTACTAAAGCATGATTCTATATAACTATCATTTATTAAATAGCTAGTACGTATCAGATATTTTCTCTCTAGGCATTTTCTGATTTAGTCCTAACCATACAGTGAAGTAGGGACATGAATATGACCATTAAATGGTAATATGGTAAGAGGAGAGGAATAGAATTGCCCGCTGAATGAGCCCTGTGGCTTGCTCTGGGCTGCCTGGTATAGAAAAAGGTGGAAGTGTCAGCTGTCCTTGTCCTCAGAAGGAAGAGCTGCACGTGGTCTCCGCCCAAGAGCACAGCTGCAAGATTTGGTCTGCAACTCCCCCGAGTACCCCAGATCCAAGACCAGCTTGGATTTTCTTCAGATATACGAGGCCATTCTCCTGCAATCTCTATAAAATGGAGAAGTGGCGCTGGGGAATGTTCGAGGTCTCTCTCCTGGGACAGTGTCACAGGACACGTGTCCATGCTGGCAGTCCAGTGAGCCTCTCGTGAAGGCCTGGAGGACTGCATGTGCCCACGGCACGGTGTGTCTGTGTTACTTGCACCAAGTTAATGCGAGTCTTTTGGGGACTTTGCCTGAGCCGCTGACTCAAGAGTGGTGTATCCCAGGCTGTTTCAAGTCTCTTGATGTGGGGGAAGTGGTCCTTAGAGAAATCAAGAACTCCGTCCAGGATTACACAGACTGTCTGTGTTAGATCTAAGATTTCAATTCACATCCTAAGGCCTGTGCTCTTGACAACTATATGAATCACACAGGCATTCACCTTTTAAGTATTTAGTGATGCTTGCTGAAAGAGAACTCTACTAGGTATTGGGTATAGGGATACATTTTAATAATGTATATTAATAATTGGGAATTACTACTATATATAGTATTTTTTGCATTCTAACACTAGGTTTATTCAGTACAGTCCTTTCACTCTGCACAACAAAGCACAAACGCAACATTATCTGAAATGCCACAAAGTTACAAAACTGAAAACAAACTTATAGTACTTGTACAATAAAAGCCAAAAAAGCAATGTACATGTTGCCAAGGTAACCTGCAAGACCACCAAGAGTGACAGCTGTAGCAGGGGGTCCATGGTGACCCCACCAAGCTGGCTGTCAGATTGCTTATTAATTGCAGTGAGAGAAAGGGAGATGTGGGGTTGGAGGGGGGTGTGCTTGAGTACATGTAAAATCAGACCATTTACAGCAACTAACATGAGGTGTTTGACCCCAGGGCTCAGAAGAGGCAATGTCATAAAAATTATGCAAACTCAGTGTAAAATATTGTAGCATGAGTGTAGGATGTGAGGAATGAAGTGACTGATGAATTGAGATTAATGTAAGAACATTTATAGCAAGAGATTTGAAACTAAAACACAGATATTTTCACATGGGAGCCTGGGGGTGCATACCCTACTGGAGCACAGAGCTGAGAATCGCTTAGAGGATCGGTTTTTATTTGAGAATGGTCATTCGGGCTGAAAGTAAGGGCACACACATTGGAGGCAGCATCTCTGTTGGGAGGCTTCTGATCTCACGTGTGCAGTGACCGTGCCTCAAACCAGAGGACCAGCCACCAGGAAAGAGGGTTCTCTTAAATCAGACTCAGATATACTGAGGATGTTGAATTAGGAGAGCTTCATGATTGCATGGAGGGTCCCTGAGTTATCAGATTGGAACAAGCATCTGGAAAGTGGCACCATGCTGGGAGGGCCAGTGGAGAATGAACGAGCTCTGAGAGGGCACAGGAGAGATCATTAATTCCATTGTTGACTCCTTGAAGGCAAGCCTGGGGAATACAGAAAGAAGGTTGGAACTCTAAATGCTCTCAGTCACACATATATAATTGAAACCTATGTGAATATCATTGTTACTAAGTCATAACTTCCCACTTACTGCATTACTGTTAAGAATAAAAGCATAAAATGCTGTGTTTGGACAACTACTCATGTCGTTGAAAAGGAGACATGCATTTCTATAATTAAAGTGGGTCCTTTACGTTGTTTTGCAGGTAGCATGCATTTCTATGCCGGCACCCCCACCCTGTGCCTCTTGTATGTGTTCACTGAAGTTACAGGTGCACACTGCTCCTATGAGTATTGCAGGGACGGTGGCTATTGTGAGAGCCACACATAATTTTATTACCCTCTGTCCGGGTGAGTTAGGGCAGTAACTTGTTATGAAGGAACATCAAGTGAATGGAAAATCCATATCAAAGAGCATGTTCTACTTTTATGTCAGAAAACTTGGAAGTTGTTTCCTGAGTAATGAGAGAAGGAGAAGCTAAATTTTATGGGTTCAAAGAGAAAGTATAAATTTCAGATGCCTTGGCCATAGCAGCTGTGAACATGTTTATAGAGCTAGACAAGAGATGTGGGTAAGGAAATAACTTGTGGAAGAAGGAAAAAGAAGAGAAAATGTTGGTAAATACATACTGCTCTACGAAATGTCCCAAAGGCAGGTAAACAATGGTAAACAGAGGCCGGGGAAAGGCAACAGAACTGAGTGGCAGTGCCTGTGTCCGAGATGTCCTGAGGGAGTGGCAGTGAAGCCACAGGGGATGACGATTTTTAATTGTGGATGGACTTCTGTGACACTTGCCCTTAGTGTAAATCCCAAGTTCCTCTTCTCTAGTTCTTGTGTGAACATCCTCATTTTGCTCTCCGTGACCTTCCTTTCCTCAGCCTCAGCAGAGAGATAGCTTCCAGCCATCCAGCCATCCTGAATCATTTCCATGTCTTCAACACGCCATGATTTCATGATTTTCCTAGACCTGGGATCTTTGCAGAGTGCCCAGGACAATCACTGTATGTGTAGCTGTCCCTCCTCTACCGAGTTAGGTCTTGCATGTGTCACCTTTTCTAGGCAGAGAAATCGCTGTGTCTGACAGTTTCTCTGACACCTCACTTTTGGGTCAAAGGACACTTCCATCTGTTCCTGGAACAACCGTTCTGTTCCCGGTGGTCATACTAGGCGCATGTGATACTGGGTGGTAGTCAGATGTTCCTTCTTGGGTCTGAGTCTTCTGGATAGGTGCATGAATGATGAATAATTGAATTCACTACATATTTATGAAGCCAGGCCCACGTGTTAACTGCTAAATACTTGACCAAAGTGAATTAAATACAGTCCCTGCACTCAGATTGTTTATCAGCCAATACTGTAGCTGAGGAATCCTATTTTATGCCAAAGTTTAAAGAGAAGATAGATCTGGTCAGCCTAAAATGAAGGAGAACTTTTCTCCCCACCCTGGCAGCATGTGCAGCCTGTGGAAGGTCAGGCACAGAACACAGGGACAGCTGAGAGGACTGGAAGGGAAGAGATCTATAGAAGTAGAGGAACCATATAGAACACAGAAACTGTTGTGTTTATTTGCTTAAATCCAGATTGCTTCAGAGATTCTATGTAACAAATGGAAGCAAGTCAATAATTATAAAGCTCATGTCAACTTAAAAATGTAAAAATATGCATTTTATAATGTAAAAACTATAGAAAGCTGGAGCAACTTATATCAGTAGATAACAGTTTGGAAAATATTATTCATAGGAAATGCAAGAAAGCTTGAGAAATGCCAAGTACTGACACTGAGAACTGAATCATTGTTTTTTGCCTCAGGGTCTCACCACACGTCCAGTTAGGGGGAGAAATGACAAGCAGTAAACTTTGTAGATTTACTCTAAAGAACAGTTATAATTGAATTCACTACATATTTATGAAGCCAGGCCCACGTGTTAACTGCTAAATACTTGACCAAGGTGAATTAAATACAGTCCCTGCACTCAGATTGTTTATCAGCCAATACTGTAGCTGAGGAATCCTATTTTATGCCAAAGTTTAAAGAGAAGATAGATCTGGTCAGCCTAAAATGAAGGAGGATAAATCCTAATTCTTTGAAGAATTTATAGTCTTAAGATTTTAATCTTATGATAAGTAAGGTTATAGTAAAATTAAAATAAGGTTAGTTACTATAATACTAGAAAAAAAAGGAACTATGAAACACACTGGGATTATGTCACAGGAACTCAGAGCCAACTGAGCAGGCTCTCACTGACCAAAAATGGAAATATGATAGCATCAGGAAGAATAGTAACTGCAGTTTTGCAACATTTTAAATATATTTCAGTGAATGGGCTCATGACAGTACTAAAAAATGAAAATCTAATTGGTTACCTATGAGAGATATGAAGGAACCAACTCATTATTTTGAAAATTAATAATGAAGGGAAACATCAAGAATTTATCTTACTTTTCCCGTGTGATCTGTACTTCAAGGTAACCAAGTAGAAGATGAGGGAGAATTCCTCTTTGAAGGTATATTCCAGGTAATAAATAAAAAGGCATTAATAGAATTGGCATATTCCCACTTCAGAATCCTAGATAAATTAATAGACCAAGTCAAAATTTTAAAAGTTCACAAAAAGATGATGTGCTTTTCAGTACCAGCCCTAGCAGAGTTGTTTTTTATTGGGCTAATATTGCTGTAGTTGTAATCACTGGATACAAAATATACATTTAAAAACCCTTCTGGACTCTGAAGTTCAAGTGAGAGACAAGATGGAAATGGACAAGTGTTGATTCTTGAAAGAAGGAAAGCAAATTCTGAGAGATCCACATTTAACTGGCTTTTTCCTAAAAAATACATCCTAGTTTACAGAAGTCATGACGCTTAAGCAGAAAATAACCAGTTTTACTGGGCTGAGGAGGCAGAGTTCAGAATTCAAGGTTGCCAGAGTGGCTAGAAATAGAGGGTGTAATCCTGAAAAGGAGGGGACCAGAGCGGGAGGGCCTCGTCTCAACTCCTGCATGGAAACTCCCCCTCAGTCCTTGGCTAATTCAGAAACCACATATGCCCAAGATGAGATACCAAGGAGCCCAGGCAAAAGCAGGATGGGAGAGGTGAGATGCCAACGACTTCAGCATCTGCATGGTGCCTGGAGGAACACCTTCAGAAAAAAATCGGTCCAGCCAATCTAGAGGGACTTGTTAAATATCTTGGGCTTTTAACTGAAAAGCCAGAGGGCATTTCTTTAGGAGTAATGACCAATCTGGGGACCAATTGTTATGTCCTAGGGTAAAGGACAAAACCAAAATAGATCTGTCCCAACAAAATCTGGAACCAAGCTTTCACAGGGTCAGATGATCTGTGGACCTCTCCCATCTCCTTCCTCCCATCACTACCCTGCCCTCACAAGTCTCCATCCTCCCCCCTCTCCTCACCCTCTCCCACACTCACACCCCCCTTCGCCGTACCTCCTCCTTCCCTCCTGGCTCTAGACATTTATGAAGGTGGGCATCTACTCAGAGTAAGTTTCATTTCCTCAAAGATATTGTCCCCAGTCAACAGCCTAATTTACAATTGCCGTACAACGCTGCCCTTTTCCTTCATGCTCCACTTAGAGTTTGTCAATATATCTGTCCATGTGGGATGAATTGCTGGATGTCTTTCTTTTCCTTCAGACTGGGGATCCATGAGGACAGAATGCGTTCACTGCTGTAGCATCAGTTCCTAATGTAGGACTCGGCACAGTAAATGTTCAGTAACTATTTGCTGTGTGGACAAACTAAGAAAAACATCCAGTTGACCAAGATAAAAACTGAAAAATGAATAAATTATAAAAGCCACAGATGTATTACACTTCTATAGTAGCAGTTGATTAAAGAACTGGGGAATGACCATAGGAGATTTCAAATGTTAGTTATTATTAAGATGATAATAATGGCATGCAAAATATGTAATAAATGAGGCTTTTTGATACTTGCACTTGAAACCCACAGCTTTTTGTGTGGTATGAGAAATTGGAGTTTTTCTCCATGTACTCCAAATAAGGAAATTGAGACTCAGCATTTAAGTGACCTCTGTGGCATTCATTACAAAATTTACAAACAAATATTAGAAACAGAAATATAGCTTATATCCTCCAATGACACAGTCAAGTGTCCTTGATGTGGTAGGGGTTACCCCTTTCAAATCTATTGAAAAGATTAACTTGGACTGATCCTTAAGTGGCGGTGATCTTGTTTGTTCCCAAAACCTCCTGGAGTGTTATCACTGATCTTAACTCAGTCTATTTAAAACCATGATCGTAAAGTCACCTTTTCTCTGTGGTTAGATACAGCACTTGATCCAGACCTTCTTCCTTTTTATTGTATTAATTTTGGTTGTTTTAAACTTAAGAGTCCCTTAAATCATTCTGTGTTCCTTGATGCTACTATGCAAAAATAGTACAACCCATTTCCTGTTGATTTCTCAAGGGCTTGGTCTCTCTTCGCCATCTCTTCAAAACCCAGTTCAGTAATGCAGATCTCAAGTGCCAATACATCATGCTATTGCTTTCATATTTCACCATATAATAGTTTAACAGTGACTCAGTCTGATTTATGTTTCTTAGAAGTCAAAATTGGACGTCTGTTTGTTCAGAAATTCATAGGTAGTAATTTTCAAATAAAGAAGCGGTGTGCTCGGTACTGGAGACCGACTTCTTGCTTAGCCCCGTAGAGTTTTGGCCCATTGTTCTTTCTCCACTTAGAGCACTTTTTTTCTCTTTATATTTTTGGGGTGCTCCCCACAGAATTAATAGAAGGCTGTCATGTTTTTTTCAGGAACTCTTTCATGACCTTTAATAAAGTCAGTTTTCTGTTTTTCAAGGATTTGTTTTCCAGCTCATGCATTTTCTACTTCAGTTTGTCTCTTTTGTGTTACTTAGCCAGCTGACCTCATCAGTGATGTCCTGATTCACGGTTGAATTCACAGAACCAATTTCTCCCCAAAACACCTTTCAGGGACAAGCCACTACCAGCTCCACAATTTTCTGCAGCTATCCCCTCCAGCACAGATAAACACGTTCCCCTTCCATGGTACAATTCAACATGCAATGACGTTATTCATTTTCAGGGAAGAGGTTTGTTTAACCTTCTTGTCCTTCTTGTCGGATAATTGTCATGCTGTCGTCGGTTCAGGGTCACTCAGGAACCTGTTTTTCTGGGTGTGGCTCTCAGAGCTCCTCACCTGATGGTTATCAGCCAGAGCCCAGGAGGTTGAGTGCTTACCGACACACCAAGAGATTCGCCTCAGATGATTCTAACACGGCTGACCCCGGAGCTCAATTTTAGAAAGCATTCTGTTACTGTATAGTTTTTTCTTGGTCATCCGCTTAGGGAAGTGGGGGAGGGCATCGCTTTTTCAGACGGCAACCTCACATCTGCCAAGTCTCAAACTTCTGGAGCAGGGGTAGAATGTAGGGGTGGGGGAAGGATACCGAGTCAAGTGGAAGATACTACAAGGAGGATTGTGTTGATGTGAAATATGCAGAGGTAGGGGAACTATTTGCTGCTCACAGAGGTACATGTGCAATTTACTTGACACCTTTCTCTGAGTCTGAGTGGGTCAGCTCCCCCTGCACCTGCTAGAAATCATTCGGACCCAGCCCTGATGCAGAAAGTAAAGCTCCAATCACTGGCATGAAAAATCACATCTCAGGGATGTGCATCTTTCCCATTAGAATGGAAGCTCCCAGACAAAAAAAGGTGCTTTGGATTTCTGCATTGCAGATTTATGCATTTATGCAATGTCTTCCACTGTTCACAGGGGGCTTGCCAGAAATATGTGCTTATAGAAAGGAGCAGAGAACACACGTTTCAGTTCTAACACAACTCCCTGAAAAGAACTGGAATATTTTGTATGGGAAAACTCTCCATTCCGTGGGAGACTGTATTTCTGAATCATGCAAATAAAGCAGTCTCTACCTCTTTCCTGGGGTCACAGAGAGAATTGATAGGGGAATGGGGCCTACAGTGTTTGTGAGTCTCTTCTTTCCCTGATGCCTGCTGTAAATAATAAGATTGGATATGGAGGTATTCACTGAGGAGGATTCAGGTCACTGACAATGGCCATGGTGAGTCGGCTCAGGCATTAGCTGACAGACAGAGAAAAAGCCACAGAACCCACAGATGGCTCAATGTCATTCTTGCTGCATAACCTGGCCATGACATTGATAATCAAGCACCTCTCATGCTCTTCAGAAATTCATTATTTTTTAAAGAGTTTACTTTTTAAAGTAAATACACCAAATGTATTTATTAAACTCTTTTTGCTGTGCCTCTTTCCCTGCCCCGTGTTCTAACAATAACCTACAGCATTAGCATTAGTAGTAGTTAATGTTTATTGAGTTGTGGTTATGTGCCGGCAACTCTTCCAAAAATTATGCAGATAAACATTCCTACAACAGTCCTATGAAGAATATACTATTATTATTCCCATGTTGTGAGGAGGAAACAGGCAAAGGGGTTAAGTACCTTGTGTCATAGAGGGAGTAATGCTCTGTTACCTGTAACTCTGTTACCTTATAGGACATAGGCACTTATAGGTGTGATTAAATTAAGAATCTTGAGATAGGAGGAGTAGCTGGATTATCCAGAGCGACCCAATGTAATCACAGGGTCTTTATAAGAGGGGGTGAGAACAGTCAGCGAAGGAGAGCAGCAACATGATGGGGAAGTTGAAGATGCTATTATAGAGTCTTGTATGTGAAGAAAGGAGTCATGAACCAAAGAATGTGGATGGTCTCTAGAAGCTAGGAAATGGGAGGAAAGGGATTATCTTCCAGAGATTTCAGCAGGAAAGCAGGTCCTGCTGGCACCTTGATTTTAGGATTTTGAATTCTGAAACTAGAAGATAATAAATTTGTATTGTTTCACGTGACCAAGTTTGTGGTCATTTGTTACACCAATAATAGGAAACTCATACACTCGCCCAATGTAGAAGGAAGATGCAGACCCACAGACTAGTTGTCCTAACCTCTAGGCTACACTATAAAACACTATTAAAAGCCCCTCAGTGACTCAGTCTGTTGAGTGTCTGCCTTCTGCTCAGGTCATAATCCCAGGGTCCTGGGATCAAGTCCCATGTCGGGCTCTCTGCTCAGCAGGGACTCTACTTCTCCATCTGCCCCTACCACTGCTCTTGCTGTCTCTCTCTCAAATAAATAAAATCTTAAAAAAATAAAATGGTTTAGAATGGGAGCAGCCGGAGGGGGATAAATGTGTCAGAACAATTTGCAACTTGTTACTAGAAAATTAGAGTTTATGTCCTCCCTGTGGTGAACAGGGTATGACAGGATCACATTATTATCTATAGTAATCCAATCATTAAAAATATAACCTCAGTTATAAGCCTACTAATGAACAGATTTACCATTAGAAACATAACTCTTTCAGTCAAGTAACATGTTTCCTCCTACATCATTGGACTATAGGTCTTTTACTATTACAAATTTTGTTGACTTCTGATTTCTAGTTTTTCTTATAGTTAATTTTCTAATACCTCTACTTTTCCTATTAATACATTTCAAATGTATACAAAAGATTCTTTTCCTGAAAGTGACAAAAGATCGGCATAAGTGTGATCCTGTTAAGTGAAACATGAATATTACTTTGGATGCTTATTTTAGTATTTCTACACAAATAAATATTGAGTTTAATTACTTTCCTTAATGGCCTACCCTCATCAAATCTTTCATAAGTTAGTTTCAATGTAAAGAAATACTGGTATGAATCATTTGAACTTTTCTTTTATGAGAATGTATTTTCATTGGTAGTGTTCTTTATGTAATAATGAAAATAAATTTGCCTTGAATATTACTGAGACTTGAAATGTTGCTTTCCCAGGGACTCCTGAGGGGCTCAGTCAGTTAAGCGTCTGCCTTCAGCTCAGGTCATGACCCCAGGGTCCCGGGATTGAGCCCTACTTTGGGCTCTCTGCTTAGCAGAGAGCCTGCTTCTCCCTCTCCCTTGCCTGCTGCTCTGCTTATGTGTGATCTCTCTCTTTCTGACAAATAAATAAATAGAATCTTTAAAAAAAAAAAAAAAAGAAAGAAAGAAGTGTTGCTTCCCCAGTAAATAATGTGAAGCCCAAGTTGTACTTTTTAAGGTAGTAATGTTGAAAGTTGAATTTTCATAAAGCAAAAAACCATGACTTAAATTCAAATACAGAGTAAACACATATGAAAGATGTATTTGATCAATTAAAGAAGGAATCAGAAGAATGGTAAAGCCAGTTGAAAGAAGATTCAAGAGACTGAGTGTAGATAGGAATCCAAGCAAGGATGATGGATTGCTATGATGGATAACTATCACTAGGTTGGGTACATAAATAGTTAATTGTCCAACAGAGCAATAAAACCGTAACTGTGGAGCCATTTGTATTTCTACTGGGGGAAAACATCTCCAAGTTAACATGTAACTTAACAAAGTCTGATCCTAACCTGTAATAAATAATAAAATATGACATTTATTAGTTCATATAGAATTAAAATAATCTTTAGTTGAGTCTGTGAGGAAATGGTCCAATATGACGTTGAAAAGATGTGAAATTATTCCTTTAGATTGTATCTAGTATTTCCAATTTTTCTTCACAGTGGGCAAGACCATTTTCAAGAGAGACTATAAACCTTGCTCTCTGTCTCTCTTAAGACTTCTTTTCATATAATTGCAGATTTTTGTATTATTAACTGTATGTGTCACAACACAGTTTTGTGATTATTGTTTAAAATTGTATGCTTTTTACATATCAGATATGTTGTGTAGATAGCTTTTTATAATAGTGACTTGTATTAAACTCATTATAAGTAAGTCTTTTATCTAAAGTAATACTGTTAGGAATCATCCTGAATTTTTTTCTTTTATGAAAATTCTTGTATTTATGTTGCACACATGTAAGTTGAAGTTTTCCAATGCTGACATTGTACTCACATTCTGAGTTATATTGAACTTTTTTCTCTGAGGCTGTTTTCACACACATGTGGAGTCTGTTTATTCTTCTCCTACTTAAACTACTTTCTTGTTTTCAGACCCATTTTCAAGGCAAGCCCTGCTCACTCTTTTTTCTCTTCTGAGAGTTGAATTACTGTCACTGTATTTCTCACCAATCCTCAGATTCCTTTCATAACAGTGGAGGAGATAAAGTGTTGGGAGAATGCCTAGGTTTTGGGGAATTAAATGTCCTAAGAATAATTCTAAAAGTTTATGGGAACATGTGTAGGACTTGAAGACTCTGGGGTGAAGGAAGGTTGGTGGTAAGGTTTCTAGATCCGAGAGCTGAGTTTCACCAGCTACTTTAACTAAAGGGACCCAGTCTTCTGCAGGGCTTGATCAGTCTGTCCTGGCTGTTCACTTGCTAAGCCATGTCTGTCTTCATGGGGTGTCAGCTCCATGAGGGCAGGGGCCGTGTGGTGTTGATCACTCTCTTTATCTCAGCATCCATCCCAGGGTCTCACAAACGATGTGCTAAATATATGTCAAACGAATGTCTTGCATTACCAAGGTATTATCTGTGGAATAAGAAGATAATAAGTAAGAGTGGAAGAAAGTGGCAGGTGGCTTCAGTTTAAGAGAGCGTGTGTGCACTGTACACAGTCGTCCGGTGCATTGTTCGCTATCCTATTTTTGCTGATAGAAATATTGAAGACACAAAAGCTTTATGTGTCATGAAGGATGCATATGGCCATTGTAATACTATAATAATAGCGACAAAGAGAAAAAAAAGAAATAGTAGGCTGAAGTCACACAGGTTGTACCTTTATTGGAAAAAAAAAATTCTCTTGGTAGCTAATTCCAAAAATATACTTTATCTAAAATAAAACCATTATTATGATGGTTGCCTGTAAGCAGTACATTAACTCAGAGATAACTGCATGGCTCTGAATGTGTCAGCATTTAAAGTCGGTCTTATTGGAATTTTTCTTAATTTATTATAATCTAATAATCATGGAACACGTTATTTGTATTTGACACAGAGTTATGTTTTTACCATGCACATTCATTCAGCTATATAACAAGGAATAATTGTTCAGTTAACATTATTCTTTCTACAGAATGCAATGTTTATTCATGTGCATTTGGTGAATGAATTCTTTATAAGCACATTAACAAGATGTGGAAAAATCAAACCCCTGAATTTTCAAAAGAGAGCTGCATAAAACAGTTGAAAAAAATTTCAGGGGGTGGTGAGTATAAATGGTTCACATTAAATATGATGGATAATCTGAATGAAATGTATATTTGGGCATACAAACAGCTATAATAATTTTGTCAAATGAAACAAGATGAACAAACTTTACTGTCATTTCATTGACTGGGACGAGTCAGCTAATCAGTTGAAAAATAACTTCATTGGGTTTCTCTAACCTCTTCATTTATTACATAAATGTACTCTCAAGGGTAATTGCCATAAAAAAAAAAAACTTTGACTTGTAAAATGTAGAAAACACTGCTAGACTTCTGAGTATTATCAGTTCTATTTCGTGTCTTTGTTCAGGGTGCAACTGATTTTGATAGATGTGCTGTTACGTTACTGGCATAACATGACATCGTTTTTCAGTTGAACTGAATAAAAGTGATCTTGACAATGAGTAGATAAGACACTGTCAGAAAGCTGAAAAAACATGTCATTGTCACAGTTTTGACACAAATGCAGCAGAACAGCCCTTATAATATCATTAATTGAATGTCTTTCCAATGATGTCCTCTAGAAGACAGAACATAGCATTGCTCTTAAGTACTATTACTTAGCCACAAAAATAATAGAATAAAACAAAACACAAAGGTCAGCTTAATATATACTTGAGGTAGCATTTGATGAGTCTGATGTATGTGTGGTTATTTGTATGCAGATCTCTTACCTACAGCATGTTTGAGAGAATTTTGAGATATCAAAACCATTTTTTCAGGAGCTAAAAACCATTTAACTTCAACACTTCAGGAACATCATTAAAAATACTGATTGTGAAATACGCAAAGTGGTCTTAAGGATATTGATCATAACCTTTTTCCTGATTTTCACTTTTTTTTAATTGAATGAAAAGAAATAGCTTTCAGTAATATGAGAAATTAAGAATACAGTTTAAGATGTATTTCTAGTTCATGATTTTGTAAATAGATTAGTAAAGACTAAAACAGAATCAATCCCGGGCATCAAGAGGGAATTAGACATTGGAACTTCTATTTTCTCTTAAGACTGGCGGGGAATTGAACTGTGTGTGTGTGTGTGTGTGTACCCGTGCACATGCATTCACAATGCATGTTTATATATATCTATGTGTGTATATGTATATAACATATATATATATACATACATCTAAGATGTTTAATAAAAAACATATATATCCTTTAGAATGACTTTTAATGTCTTTGTCTCTAGGATCAGAGGTGGTTGACCTTGATGGAAAAAGTTCCCTTCTCTACAGATTTGACCAGAACTCCCTGAGCCCAGTAAAGGATATTATTTCTTTGCAATTTAAAACTATGCAGAGTGATGGAATTCTGCTCCACCGGGAAGGACAAAATGGAGATCACATCACCCTGGAATTAAGAAGAGGAAGACTCTTTTTACTTATTAATTCAGGTAAATTTATTTAGTGAAGTGCTTGAAAATCTGGCCCTTTGGATCACTTCAGTAACTTTATATTTTTATAGCTTCTCTTTTAACAGTTAAGGTGCCTTATTTCCATATTAGAGGGCTTATGTGTACACCAATATTGCACTTTCATGTACAAATGGCTCATATTTTGCAAATTGTACAAGAGCCTCATTTGATATTTTTTACAAAGTACCAGGAGAACTACATAGCTCTTTTCAAACATCATGAAGAAAGGTATGGGTCATTGAAAAATATTGAGGTAGTAAAAATATTGAGGTTGTAGCAAAGATAAAATTTACATTGCAAATGAGCATATGATGGGAAATATTAATAAAAGAATTAACAGTGGAAGAAATTACAACAAGGTTGAGAGGACATTATATTCCAACTTCAGGTGGATCCATACTAGTGTTTTGGATGGAACACAAGGAAGGAGATTGTAATCGTTAGGAGAGATGCTGATCTACAAGAGGGAAAAAAAAATTTTTTTTGACTGGGAATAATAGTGCTGTTATTTTTTTTTCTCTTCTTAGGTGAAGCCAAACTGCCATCCACTCACACGCTCATCAATCTCACCCTGGGCAGCCTGCTGGATGATCAGCACTGGCACTCGGTGCTCATCCAGCGCGTGGGCAAACATGTCAACTTTACAGTGGATGAGCACAGACACCGTTTCCACACCCAGGGAGAATTCAGTTACCTGGACCTTGATTATGAGGTGTGATAGTTATGTTTCAATTAATACAGATTTTTATGATGTATCTGTTGGGTAGCCATGCAAAAGTGAAGACACTGTAGGGAGCACCCCTCCTCACTTTCAGAGTAAATCCAAGTCCTGGGGTGGTGTTTCCCGAGGTGACCTGACCTATAAGAGCAGACTTGGGCAGATACTCCTGACGCTTCATCTTCCTGACAATACGTTCATCTACTCTTACAGAGAGACATATTCTTTTTTAATCTGAAATAGATCACATGTAGGAAATCTCCAGAAGATCGTGTGTGCGCACACGCGCTGGAGGGCATCCTTGAGCAGTGTAGATTTGTGGAGAGGTTGTAGTAACAAATAGATTAGCAATTGATTGAAATACACAAATAACCAATATGTGCCGGAAATGTAGATAAAACAAAATGCTGGTATAACCAGTTATGTTATTAAACAGAGCTTTTTATTCATCAACCAATAAACATCAAATCCAGATGTGATTAGTAACTTGTAAGAATAATCAAGCTCTCGTGTAAATGAAAACTGAATGCATGTAAATTTGTTTTCAAACTTGCGTTTTAATTTAAAAAAATAACCATGTGAAATTAGCAGCGTGACAGTGTAGGGTGATGAAAAATTGATTTATCTGTGATGATTAAAGCTATCGCTGCTAATCATAATTATTTAAGCAGATTATCAGAAAATCACTAAACAATATTATTGATGCCATTTTTCTTTCTAAGATCAGCTTTGGAGGGATTCCAGCACCTGGAAAATTGGTGTCATTCCCCCATAAGAATTTTCATGGGTGTCTAGAAAACCTCTATTATAATGGAGTAGATATCATTGATTTGGCCAAGCGACAAAAACCGGAGATCATTGTGATGGTAAGAGAATCCTCATGTAAATGAATGAGTGAAACTTTTGTTACTTTTCCGCACAATAAAACTGCTCTATTTTGGATTCCCACTCGATATGATGTTTTAGCGATTACTCTTAAATAATTTTCTCTGCCTGCCAATATTCATAGAAAGGATTAATCCCATATAAAGGAATTATAATGCATAGGGCAGGATTATTTTTTTATTATATGAAGTAAACCTTTTTTTTTTTACACTCGGTAATTTAATTTTGTGATGTTATTACTCCAGGGGACAAATTTCTTTGCTGTGTAAGTTCCTTAATAAGATTTTCCCTGACAAACTCCCTAAATAAGCATACCAAGTTCTTGGAATCAGTTAACATCCATGTATATTAGAGAGGCATTGGAAAAACTGTATTCCGCTATGGTCATTCATAACAAACAAAAGAAGCAAATAGGGTATTAGAATAGCACATCTGCCAATCTGTCCCAATAGCAGTGTTGGTCAGGCTGCATAATATCCTAATTCTGTGGAAATGCAGCAGAGTTTAAATATGACGGTACTGGTCAGGCTTCAGTCAGGGAAGCAGCACCGCTGTGAGTTTTATGAACAAGGGATCTATTTTAGGACTTGAATCTTAACAATTGTCAGAGGAACTGGAATGTGGAAGCCAGCTGTCAGGAAGAAGAGATGGAGTAGAGTGATGGAGAGCCAGGACAAACGAGCAAACCGGCTTCCCTGTGATCGTCCTTCACTGTTTTGTCACAGAAAAAAAATCCTTTGAAAGGAAACGGCTGGCATTTCACTTTTGACTCAGATATCACAGAAGCTCCATTTTGGGCTAACTCTTCATGAACCAGCCGTGAAAGGGCTTCTAGGAAACATGGTTTCCAGTTTAACCACAGATCCATTTCAGTACATTTCTTTAATTGAGGATGCGTCCATTTAAGCTCCTGCTGTGTCAGCCAATCCCAGAGCACATCAGGGGAATATTTACTGTTTACCAAAGATTGTATTCCTGATTCTCTGTGTGAATTGGTACTATTTATAGGAGTATACCATCCAGGAAGATTTTTAGTTATTTTTTTATAAAAGGAAAGATGATTTAAAAGGAAAATAAAAATACTGTAGATAGATGTGTGTGTTTCATTGGCACACAAGTTTCCAGAAACTGCTTCTGCAGCTAACACCCACTTTTCACCGGCAAGAAGATTTGCTGCTTGCAGGGTAAGGGGCAGCTGTCCAAGTGAAGCATCCGACCAAACTGCAGCTGGTAAAATGTTTCTAGTTTTAAGAGGTTAGTTAGTTTCTAATTGCCTTTACATTATGGGTCAGTGTAATTTACTCTCCCACTTTTGTTATTTCATTCACTGGGACAAGATATTTATCCACAATGAAAGCTAATTCACTTTTGACAGAGTCACAGTACAGCCAAATATTTTTGTTTAACCAAGACAAAATAGTTTAATTCCAATGTGTATCCTCCTAAGTAAAGTCAATTTCACTGACTTTTCAAATCTGTATTTGGAAAACATGTTAAAGATTACTTTCAGGAAAAATAAATAATGTTTATCATCATTTCTGAAGCCTGTTAAGGAAAGTGCTTAATTATTTCTAAATAATTCAGAATTCAAAGTTTTTAAAAAATCTTTAAATATCTATTTTATTCTACTAGCAGAATAATTTATATATATGTAGTATTTTAATGAAAATTTATGCAATTCTAAGGTATCTTGAAGATCTATTATAAAAACATTAGATGAGAAATAATACATGTTAATCTGATGATATGGGTGTAATGATAAGAAAAAGCCAAAAACATTTTAAAAATAAAGGAATGTTGGGCATCTTGCTGGCTCATTCACTAGAGTATGCGACTCTTTTTCTTGGGATTTTGAGTTCAAGCCCCACGTTAGGTGTAGAGATTACTTAAAAATAAAAGCTTAAAAAATAAAGGAATGTAAGGAGTGCATTATGCATTGTAGTATCCAATGTAAAACATAAAAAGAAAAATGTCCTAAGGATATAAACAGTCCATTCTGAGGAAAGCTGGTCCCAAAGAGCCACAAACTTGTGAAAAATGCTGAGATTCCCTGTTGATCAGGTAAATCCAAGATAAATAAAAATGATATATCATGTTGGCATTTTGTCATTGAACTTGTGCAGATTTAAAAGATCCATAATACCTATTCCTGCCAAGGATGTGAGGACAAGGATATTCTTGTATATTACCAGTAGAAATGTGGAGTATTTTAACTTCTTTTTGGAAAAGAAGCTGGAAATAGTCATTAAGATATATAGGTATATATAGTTCTGTATTTAGAACCCTCTTCTGTAGAGCTTAAAATACACCTAGGAGCATGGGGAGTTATTTATTATAACATTACTGGGAGACGCAGAACCTGGAAACAAAGCACAGGCACATTAACAGGAAAACAACTGAGTAAAAGTTGGACTATTTATATAATAGAGTATTATGCAGTCAACAAAAAGAGGGAATTAGGTGTATGCCAGATAAAAGGATTTCCATAAGGTAAAGTTCTAAAACATTTCTAAATGTTCTAAAACATTTAGCTTCTATTTTTGTAAATTAAATAATACTTAGTGTGTAGGTATATCATCAGCATATATTTAATTGTATACTTACATACATATAACAGGACATAAAACTGAAACTGTATATATATATTATATATAATATAAAAATATTATATTTTTATATTATATATAATATATATAAATAAGAGATCCAATGGGAAAAGAGAAAATTATGAAAAAAAGAAGGAAAAACAATAGCTCATTAATATTGGGTATGTTATGGGGTTGATTTGAAACAAAGGCATCAAAGGATGAAGGAGAAAAGAATTTCACCCAGAACCCAGGGAATGGAAAGCCAAGGATAGAGAAAAGAACAAAGAACTGGCTTAAATAAATTTTGATTGATTTCAATGGCATTAAGTTAGTTGCCTTTATAGAAGTTGAGAGCTGGGGGGAAACCCCAGATTTCACCAAGAACCCAGGGAAAGATTTGCCTGACTATACTATCATGGGATTTGAAGAACCTTAAGATGGTAAGGATTTGAATTTTCATGTTGTTAGCAATTTGTTGGTGTTTTAAACCAAGGATAATTTGAGAGCGATAAACGGCCTACTTCCATTTCTATTACTAAAATGATGTGAGCCACTCTTAAAACTTTTTCTTTTGCTTTCTTCTCAGGGAAATGTGTCGTTTTCCTGTTCACAATCACAGTCTGTGCCTGTGACTTTTCTCAGCCCCAGGAGTTACTTAGCCCTGCCAGGCTTATCTGAGGAGGATGAGCTTTCTGCGACGTTTCAATTTCGAACCTGGAATAAGGCAGGACTTCTCCTGTTCAGTGAACTTCACCTGGTTTCAGGGGGTCTCCTCCTCTTTCTTAATGATGGAAAACTTAGGCTGAATCTCTACCAGCCAGGAAAATTCCCCACTGACATCACAGCAGGTAATAAGTGTGTTCCTGCAGGCAAAGCATATGGGTTTGAAAGATTTCATTATCCCTCAGTCTCTTTTCCATAAAATTTTAGGCCTAACCAAAAAATTAGTGTTTGTTTAATAAACAAATACTTGAGTTAATAAGATTATCAGCGTTCTGCCTTACAGGACCTTGATTCCAATTTCCTTTTAAATATGGCTTCGCTTGGGTGGCTCAGTTGGTTAAGCAACTGCCTTTGGCTCAGGTCATGATCCCGGAGATCCAGGATCGAGTCCCACATCGGGCTCCCTGCTCGGCGGGAAGCCTGCTTCTCCCTCTCTCGTTCCCCCTGCTTGTGTTCCCTCTCTAGCTGTGTTTCTCTCTGTCAAATAAATAAAATCTTTAATAAATAAATAAATATGGCTTCGACACTAGCAGTTTTTATTAAGCTAATGATAGTTATGGGGGAATAGAAGTGTGTCCTTTCATGACCCTCCTACCCAGTCCAGATAAGTGACTATATTCTGAGGAAATGTCTTTTGGGGAAAAATGTGAAAGACTCTGAAATGGACCCAAAAGTTGACTAGGTGCCTTCATTGGAAGAGTAGGCTCAAACATAGCTATTAGCTTTATCTGGTCTGTGAGAGAAAAGGAGAGGTCTTTCTTGGATCTGTATCTCTATTTCTGTATTCGTTGTGTGATGTAAAACCAAAACGTTTAGTCAAACTAACTTCATTAGTTGATGTATTCTCTACCGGGTTGGATATATTAGGGGAGGATGAAAAACTGCATGCCAAGTTCTTCATTTGGGCACCAAATGGGCCTCACTCCTAGGCAATATGGTATCATAATGATTTGAAGTACCATAATTAAGGGAACTATATGAGTATCTGTAAAATTAATGTCTAATTTAGGTCAGTGCTTTGGGTGAGGGATATTTTTGTCTCTTCATTAAAATTATATAGTTCTTGACAAGGGATCTCCATCACATTTTCATATATGTGGAAGAACACCCAAGCCAAGAAACTGGAGGTCACATTGGGGTAAACTGCTACATTCAGTTTAATAAATGATCTTTAAAAAAATTAAAGATACCATTATACTACTCCTCTATATTAACTATGACCAAAATTAATTGAATATGTCTGAGAGAGGAAAAATAAGTTGGATCACAGTCAGAAACTAAATATAGGAAGAACAAGTATACAAATGGATGCAGAAATGCATAGTCTTTATGTATCTTTTTTGTTGTTTAGTATATCACTGCAGTTTAAATGTGGGAGATGAAAGTTCAATATTAATTATAATTTTTAATGGACACTGTGTTGTGACTTTTTAATGTAATGCTCAAAATGTGGTAGATTTGCCAGCTTGACAAAAGGAAATAAATTAATCAGTGCCATATGAATAATTAATAGGTTCCCTAAAATGAGGGCCTAAAAATGTAAGCTTGTCATTAATGTGTAGTTTATTGTGATTTATTTGACATCCTAAGAAGTAGTTATATTCATAGCCTTCTTTCAAAGTCTTAAGGAAACTGCTTTGGTACAATGTTACCATAGTGAGCCCCATGAAGCTAGTCCGTTTCTAAACACATTACAGGCAGACATATTTATTAAATTACTAGATGCAAGTCTATCTAGAATATTCTGAATGATTTAAAAATCTCTAAATTAATGTTTAAATTTATTTAATTTAATTCAATCCATTATGGCATCAGAGGACTCAGTGTGACTGTTTCCATAGCTTAATAACAAGGAGTCTCAACTATGGATGAATGCCAAGACAGAAAAAAATCGCTATACTTCAGATTACACAAGTAGGCCTTGACCCAACGCCCCCACTCCCATTTTTCCAGTTTCTTGAAAAATACTAATTGTGGCCAGTTTCAGCGAGGCAAGTACTTTTTGCACTTGAAAATCGAGTATATAAATGATGCTGGGTGGGTGGTTCATTGGTTTTCTCATGGGGGAAGGCTTTCACCTGTACGGCATTCAAGGATTAAGTGCTTTGTCAGAATGTATTATAATGACTGTTTAAAGGGAATCAAATACTTATTGATGGATTTGTATATTATGTCAAAGCTTTCCATTCTATAAGGGTGGCTCAATTTTTCTTAGCTACTGAAGATATAAATTACTAATCTTACATGTATTTAAGAATTATAATTTTTCTCTTTTGCAATAGAATTAAAATCAAATTTTGTTGAGAAAGAACTGAATTGTTCAAATCTTTCAATTAGGAGGATAATTTTTTTCTTTTTTAAAAAGATTTTATTATTTATTTATTTGACAGAGAGAGAGATCACAAGTAGGCAGAGAGGCAGGCAGAGAGAGAGGAGGAAGCAGGCTCTCCGCCGAGCAGAGAGCCTGATGCAGGCCTCGCTCCCAGGACCCTGGGATCATGACCTGAGCCCTGAAGGCAGAGGCTTTAACCCACTGAGCCACCCAGGTGCCCAGCAGGATAAATTTTTAATGTGATACACAGTTTGGCAAATTGTCACTCAGAATTCTTTGAAAATACTGAGTCAGCCTTATGACTTTTGAAATATTAAAGATATTAGTCTAAATTATAAAAGATATTAGCAGTATTACCAAATCCCTCATGACACAAAATATTTCTAGTATTTGTCACTTTTATAGATATCAAAACAAAAATCGTTCAGACATCAAGGACCCAACGAGCAACATGCTTATATTTTCCTATTGAAAGCAAACTCGTTATTGTAGGATTCGAAATTTCTGCTATGATTTAGCATTTCTGCTGCTGCTTTTTGCCTGTGAAAATCAGGCCTATAAACCAGCTTCTTGCTCTCATGGGCAGGGCCTGGCGACTCAGACTTGCAGAATAAGAGATGTTGCTGGCATTTTTCATTTACTAGACCTTCGATTCTTGTGGTCCTAGCAGAGAAGCAGACCTCTTGATTTGCCTAACCCGGGAGAAGCCCTGTTTTATCCTACCTTCTGTTTTGTTGTCAGAATATCCCTACCTTTCGATAGTAAACCTGTCACTCCTTGAAACTCCCTCTTTCTGCTAAAGTGATTAGCACCAGTGATCTCCATATTTCCATCTTGACAAGAGCCATCTGGTTGTCTGGAACTTTAGTTCTGGTTAGTGAATATAGTTAATGAATATAAGAATTTCTGACACTGTTTCAGACCACTTAAAGATATTTAAGAACAATAAAAACCCTTCAGTTGCTCCTTTGAGCGATAGCCTATGTATACCCGCCTTTTGCCCCTTGGCAACGAACCTACCCTATACAGTAGGCTTTTTCTTTTATGAAATTGTATTTCATGGGTGCCTAGTGTAGTCTTGTGAGAGAGTGATGGTGGCTAAGCTGTCACAGTTTCTTTGTAGCAATTTAGGGTTGGTACCAGAAAATTGTATACAAGGAACTGATGGAAATCGTTTTCCTCCTTCTGTATTTTGTGTTTATGTGGATGGACCTGAGAAGGTGGGAAAAGAGAGAGGGGAAGAGAGAGAGGGAAAGGAGGAGGAGGAGGGGAAGAGTAAGGGAGAAGATAAGAGATGGAGAGAGTTCTGGTCAACAATTGTGTTCTCCCCTACTACCTATAATTGCAAACACTTCTATTTTTTTTTCAATTCTTTGATTATTCCATTTGAGTTGTCAATGTTTTCCACACAAAGTCCACAGTGAACATACGTGTAATTAAACAAGTTGAGTTTATTGCTTATTGCTGCAAGTGGAATACACACTCTGGGGAGCCATGGGCATGTCTTAATGTAGAGGTATTAAGGATGATTTATTGTAAGATTTTGGATTGTTAGCTTATTTGTGGGGAGGTTTCGAGGAAATAGAAAATTCCTCTGGATTAAATGCTAGGAAGTGAGGCTTAGAAATTGTGTGATAAGTTATCTTCGTAAATCTTCTTTAGGATGGAGGAATGAAATAAAGCCAAAGCTGTAACTGGTGTCAAAAAATAAAATTGGTTGTCATTCATATTATCCAGAAGAGGAAGTTTGGTATTTTTGTGGTTTTCACAGTAGCCTTGTTATTGTCTGGGTTTACACAAGATTATTAAGTAGTCTTTACTTACTTTCTCTTTCTTTCTTTCCTTCTTTCTTTCCTTCTTTCCTTCCTTCTTTCTTTTCTTTTCCTTTCTTTCTTTCTTTCTTTCTTTCTTTCTTTCTTTCTTTCTTTCTTTCTTTCTTTCTTTCTTTCTTTCTTTCTTTCTTTCTTTCTTTCTTTCTTCCCTTTCTTCCCTTTCTTCCCTTTCTTCCCTTTCTTCGTTTCCTGTCCAGTTTCATTAATGTCACAGAGTTACCTTGACTAATATTGCTGTTCTATGAGATTGTGTTCAGCGGGAGAATATCAAGGCCTAGCCCTGAGTGCCTGCCAACGTCTCATACCACTGAGGCCTTGCTTAGAATGCTAGGCCACTTCCTAGCTATTTGAGGGCTGCTTTTCTGTTTCTCACATTTAATTATTTCTAAGAACAAAAAAAAATAAAGGGCCCACCTGTCCTGTAGGCAGAGAAGAGTACAGGGTTTGGAATCAGCTTACCAGCTGGACGTTACCTTGGATAGTTCGTTGTTCTTACTTGAACCTCATTTTCCCTGTATTTAAAATGAACATAATACTAGCAGTGTTGAAGAGTAAATATACAATATATGTGCTTTACCTGCACACAGTACCTATTAGGAAATCCATAAAAGTGTTATTTTGTTGTTGTTGTTATGCCAACAACTTGCCTTTCCCCCAGATTCCAAACTTAAGGGTGGTGGGAGCAGGCCTCGAATTAGCATTTACTTACCTAATACCATGAACAAGAGAAAGAACAAGATTCCTCTCCTTCCCTTCTTTTACAGCGATGTGGTCTTTTAAGGGGCTCCCTCTCATCAGACCTAAAAGCGGGAAGGAGTTGTACACTTAAAAAAAAAAAAGAACCTAATTTTAAAATTATCCTTTTATTACGTCAAGTTAAGAGAAAAAAATTGATTGGACTTTTCAATGTTTAATTTACATAATAAATCCCACTGATGGGTAACAAGCCTCCTCCTCCTAAGTCTGTGGTGTCTGTTTTATTTTTATTTTATTTTTTTCATTGTTACTTAAACTTTTTTTTCCAGTGTTCCAAGATTCATTCCCCATTCCCCACACCCAGTGCTCCATGCAATAGGTGCCCCCAGTACCCACCACCAGGCTCTCCCATCCCCCCACCCCCCTTCCTCCAAGTCCCTCAGTTTGTTTCTGTGTCCAAAGTCTCTGTTGTTTCATTTCCCTCCCTAGATTACCCTAGTTCCCATTTACTTTCCTTCTCCCACTGCCCTCCAGTTTACCCCTCATGCACCACAAGTAAGTGAAACCATGCGATACTTGACTTTCTCCTCTTGGCTTATTTCACTCAGCATAATCTCTTCCAGTCCAGTCCATGTTGCTACAAAAGTTGGATATTCATCCTTTCTGATGGAGGCATAGTATTCCATTGTATATGTGTATGTGGTGTCTGTTTTAAATGAGGCTCGGGAAAAGTTTTCCAGTGGTTCCCCCACGAACAGAGCCCAACTCCACTACGTGCTAGCTGCTGAGGTGGGTGACTTCACTGGGTCAGATGACAGAGCCGCTGTCCTAGTGGTCATTTGCTCTTGATCTAACCGCCTCCTGTATTGACAGAAGACATTCCCGAGCTTTGATTTTAATCCTGCAGCAGATTCCTGGAGCTTTGCTACTCAAGAGTGCGGTCGCTGCACTAACACCCATTCAGTGAAATATTTGTTTCCAAGAGGAGTATACAACTCAGCCTTAAGTTCTAAGAAACTGTTAGAGCAATAAGATCTTGCTGTGCCATCCAAACACATGGATGCTGGGCTTGAATTTTTTGTCTTCTTTACTGAATTTTTACTAACTAACTTGCCCTCGATTTTATGAAAGTGTCAATCTGCTCTAGGCCAGGAAAGATGTTCATCATCACAATTAGTTTGAGAAGCACCGTCCTGCACCAGTAAAAAGCCCAAGATAGCAGAAGCCGACTCATGTTTACAGACGTGTCCAACCTTTGAGAGAGCCGATAGGAGGTGCGCGGTAGTGCGTGGTGGCGGAGGGAGCGTGGGAGGTGTCTTTGTGTGTGACTCAAAGCTCAATACAACGACTTTCACTCTAAATGCATCTTGCTCTAGGAAGCTCTAGATGACAAATCTGGGGCATCTGATTTATTTTAGTCGATCTCATACCGTCAGGGATTACATAACTCTTCAGTCATCTATTTCCAGAGCCCACTCTTAGAAAATGTGTCTAAAAGTATCTAACCTATATTTTTCATTTTTCAGTTTTCAGGTTTTTCTCATTATCTTTCACAAACCAAGTTGGGTCTTTGAAAATCGTTTTTACTTCTTGGATGTTGTATAAAAATGAGCTTCAATGCCCAGAATGGAATTTGCGTTATACTAGATAAATCCAGGGCAAAGAGCTTAATTGCCTAAGAGAGCTTCTACACATTTTCTATCTAAAAGCCTGTGGTCAAAAATAGCCAAGGAAGTAAAGAAATTGTAACATTGTAAATAATATAAGAAGAGAGGTCATGACCTTTGGATTTAATAGAGTACTCCTATTTTAGTTTACTAATTTGGATACACATAATCATATAGCATTGAGTATTCAATGGATATAAACCTTACCAGTAAATCCACAATAGAAATGCTTAACTTCCACCTGTCTGCTGATATTCCGACACAGAGCCTTTGTAGACTTATTTCCCTTCAAGAAGGGAAGGGCTAAGTCATTTTTTGGGTCCATCATACTAGAGCTGTGTTGGCAGGGATGGGAGATTGTTTTTTAGAGGTGAAGAAAATACTTTGATTTTTGATTAATGCAGTTTTTGGTTATATAATCTTGAAAAATCTAGGGAAGATATAAAAATGAATAAAAACCACAATTTTCCATTATGCAAAAGGTACTGTTTATATATAGGGATATTTCCTTTCAGCCCTTGCCCATATTTATACAAAAAGTAGGAATATCATTGAAATTATATATATGTAGTTGATTTTCACTATTTGCAATAGTTATGTTGTGTAAAGTCATCGGGAACATTGAATTAGCTAATATGGAACTACCACTCCTAGGGGAGTTACAAGGTTAGGATCCCGTGACCTTCTGGTCACAACATTTTTGTCAACCAGTTAATATATAACCTTGCTCTCTATGCGATTCTGTTTAAAGATACCTTATTTAATATATATTATTGATCCATTAACATCGAACTTGTGACCAGCTGCACTGTAACCAGTGCCTGAATGAAATTGGTATAACATTATTTTCTCTGTGAGGCACTATCACAGCCTTTTTGCATTTAGGAACACCACCCAGTACTTCATCACTATGCCGGGGATCTGTGAAATGGCAGCATCACCAACCAACAGCACACAAGATGCGGGAAACAGGTTTACCTAGGAGAGCTAAAACAAGCGTTTCCTTATTTAGCCTCAGCTGGAAACACATGTGTCAGTCAACTCAATTTATTCACTGCCCTGTGTGTTTCTGTGAACGATTCCAAAGATGCCCTGAGTATTGATTTTGGGGTTACAAATAAATTATGGTGAGTATGTGAATTTGCGAATATGGAATCGACACATCATCAAGATTGACTGTGTAAATGTGATTTCACACACTGCTTTATTTTTTAACTTCACATTCTATGGGAAATTTTTCAATATTCATTATTTAGTAATTTTTTGTAATGATTAACTTGATATACATTGCTAAATACACAATATTATAAGAGATGATTACACAAAAATGTAAAAAAGCAGATAAATCATTTTTTGGGGTCTATCCTAGAATTTTGGAAAGTATCTGTGCTTTTCCCAAAGCCCTCCCTGTAAAAGATAGATTATATGATGGAAGCTGAAAACTGTCAATGCTAAATAATTGAAAGATTTTAACCACTTAGGATTTTGCCTAGTGTTGGGGATTTTGTGCTTTTTATTGAGGCCCTAGGAAAGGAATAACATACCATTTTCCACAAGAGGGTACCCACTTGCCTCCTTTTCCTGTCTTTCTGTATCCTTTTATTAATATACCGAGTGCTATGCTTAATTGGGTGATGCGTCTTTTGTTTCTGACTAACTGCTTGTACTGTTCACTGTTGAGAGAGATCTCTTTTAACTGATTTTGTCTCCCTCAGGTGTTGGATTAAATGACGGGCAGTGGCATTCCATCTCCTTATCTGCCAAAAGGAACCACTTGAGTCTAGTGGTAGATGACCGAATGGCCCCCACTGCTTCTTCCCTGGGGCCTGAGCAGATTTATTCTGGTGGAACCTATTATTTTGGAGGTAAGAGAAGAAGTCAGGCCATATGGGCAATTGACCCATATTTGCAGTTACTCCCCTCTGTGTCTTGGAGATGTCATCATGTTTTAACCAATTCGATAGTATGGAATAATTTCTCACCTTCTTTGAACATAGAAATGCTGAGTGAATGAAGATGACCAACTATGACCTAAGATGCGTTTCTTAGAGTGGATTTACTTATGTTTACAATTTCGACAATGAAAATGATTACAATAGACAACCCTCTTCAGTTCTTACTTTCAAACTTTGTTATATTTTCCTAGTGTTAAATGGTTCTTATAAGGCTTTTTCAGATTTTATGGGCTGATTTTATTACAGTATTTTCCTGCACATGGCGTAGCTCCTCTGGAGCATCCTTATTGCTTTCCTACTGCCCGATGCGGAAAGGCAATATTATGCCAATGGCAAATAATCTAACCTAATTAGCCATAGAAACCTCTGTTCATTGCTGAGTAATAATGCACTGATACATTTGATGAAATTAGGGCATCAACCTTCAACACCAGGCCATCTCTCTAAGAGAACAAAAACAAATGAAACATTTACCTGCCCTGGATGTTTGGTTGAACTAAAAGCTCGGAAAAGAAAACCTTAGAAATGGAAATGAATCTTTACCCCTGGAAAATTAAAATAAAATGTGATTTGCCATTAGAAAGGTAAAGTTGTAAAACTGGTAGTAGTAAGACTTATTTCTAATCATGACTTGGTGGGTTTCTTATTGCTGTTATTTTGAATTTTAATAGTTACCTCTGTGTAGAGTCACTTCTGAATTTGGTGGCAGTAGCCCAGTCTTTATTATTCATCAGTAAAATACAAATTCCTTCCTAAGAATTTACAATAAGCACACAGACCATGAATCATTCATCTGATACTAAGAAAAAACACTTTATGGGCTACCCGGGGCCCTCGACGTCCTGCCAGCGAGGGAGGAGGATGTCCTCAAAGTCCTCATGGCAGGAACCCACTTGGGTGGCACCAACCTTGACTTCCAAACGGAGCAACAGTACATCTACAGAAGGAGAGACGAGGGAGGTTACCTCATGAGCCTCAGGAGAACCTGGGAGTAGCTTCCGCTGGCAGCTTGTGCCACTGTTGCCGTTGAAAACGTGGCTGATGTCCGTGGCCTCTCATCCAGGGGTCCTGGCCATGCACCAGGCTGAAGTCTGCTGCTGCCACTGGGGCGGCTCCTACTGCTGCCGCTTCATCCCTGGAATGTCCACTAACCAGATCCAGGCAGCCTTCCGGGAGCCGAGACTGCTGGCGGTGACTGATCCCAGGGCTGACCACCAGCCTCTCCCAGAGGTGTCTTATGCTCACTGCCCACCACCATTCTGTGGAGCACAGGACTCTCCTCTGTGCTCTGTGGACCTCGCAATCCCTCACCAGAACAAGGGAGCTCGCTCAGTGGGTCGGAGGTGGTGGATGCTGGCCTGGGGCTGGTCTGCGCATATGTGACACCATTTCCTGTGACTGCCCGGGCAAGGTGTGCCCGATCCCTTCTCTTCCAGAGTTCCTACAGGGGTTGAATAGGAAGAGCAGACCGCGCCTGAAAAGGCTGTGACCAGGGAGGAGTGGATGGACTGCTCCTGAGTTTGCCGCCACTCAACCTCAACCTGAGGTCGCAGGTGGCTCTGACCGGCAGGCAGGTGCCCTCCATGCCCGTCCCCTGCTGAAGGTGGGGGGCCCTGCTGGCCCCTGAAGATGGGTCTGCAGCCCCTGCAGCTCTGGCCACTCAATGCGTGGGAGCAACACCCTAGTGATCTTAAGCTGCTCTTCCACAAAAGCAAGCAAAATGGAAATAAGGTCGATGGAAAATGAACAGTTTCAAAAAAAAAAAAAAAGGAACAAAGAAAACCCCTGCCTAATCCGTAGCTATGGATGGCAACACAGGGTAACAGTGTTAGATTTTATTACCTCCTTTAGTGAGGTTTGTGCATTTCTGATCCAAGTTGTTTATTAAACCAAACAGAATATGTGATTGAATTTTAGGGTGATCCATAGGAACACATTCCTTTAATAAATGGTAAGATGTGGGGAACAAATTAAGTTAGAGCTTTCACGTGAC
The DNA here is from genome assembly GCA_004023965.1 of Spilogale gracilis. Classification (NCBI taxonomy): domain Eukaryota; kingdom Metazoa; phylum Chordata; class Mammalia; order Carnivora; family Mephitidae; genus Spilogale; species Spilogale gracilis. The sequence continues at coordinate 89,547 of PITA01006778.1, forward strand.
AGGAAAAGATTTAGAAGCACTAAAAGATTTTAAAAACAGGCATATTGTTAAATGTGCAAAAAAAAAAGACTAGATAAAATGAATAGAGTGGATGAAAGTATAAATCATGAAAATAGAATCCTCGTTCTTAAAGTATTTTTTGCATCCCTCATGTTCATATTTAACGATGCCTACCTATTTTTTGCAGAAAATTTATATTGCTATTACTCATTCTGTCATATTTTATGGTAAAATATCACATATGCAGTCTGTAGTTTTGCTTGTTTTTATTATAGTACAAATGATATACATTATTTTACTTAAATAAACTTTTAATCTTTGAATAGTTTTACATTTATGAAAAAGTTGCAAAGATAACACAGAGAGTTCCCATATTCCCTGCACCCAGTGTCCTGGGTAGTTCACCTCTTACATTGTGTGCATTTTAAAGGATACTAAATAAAATTCTATGGGTATCTACATGTACATTCCCCAGTTTAGAAAGATATTATCAACATTCATTTGCCCCTCCAGGGTTCTATCTCTTCATCTCCCCAGGTAAACACTGTCTTGAATTTGGGGTTTATTCTTCCTCTCGTGTTCTTTCTAATTTGGTGTCTGTTAAGGTATTTCCGAGTTCCCAACCAGTGTACTGCGGAAACTCCCATAATAAAATTCAACCTTCAGGACTTAAAAAAAATTCATGATTTCAGGTTTACTTAGGTAAATCTGTTTAATCAATCATCTCAATTGGTATCCTTCAGTTCCAGAACATTTTGGACAGAAGATTCTACTGATCAGTGAGCACACCCCTTGTATACCCTAGGGCACCCTGACATTTCCAGGGTGGGAATAAGAGGCCAAAAGAAAGCAGGAGGGCTTCTCCTGCCCTACTCCTCTCTTCTCTTCATGGACTTGTGGTCCAGAGACTAATAGAGGAGGTCCATCCTTCTGGAAGCACGCTTAGGGCTTGGGCTGGCTATTCTGGATTCGAGGAGTGCACTGGAGGAAACTGGGGTGACCAACTCTTCCCAGTTTTATCACTGGACACTGTGAGTCCCAAGGAAAACTGTCACAGTTGTTGGCCATAGAAGACCTTCCACACTGCATGAGAGCCTCCTGTAGTACTAGGATCTGTACTATCTAGGTGGAAGGCTCTTTTTCTTTCTTTCTTTCTTTTTTTTTTTTAAGATTTTATTTATTTATTTGACAGAGAGAGAGAGATCACAAGTAGGCAGAGAAGCAGGCAGAGAGAGAGGAGGAAGCAGGCTCCCTGCCGAGCAGAGAACCCGATAGAGGCCTCGATCCCAGGACCCTGAGACCATGACCTGAGCCGAAGGCAGAGGCTTTAACCCACTGAGCCACCCAGACACCCAAGGCTCTTCTTAAGTTGTTAGTTTTTTAGCCAGTTTATCTTCAAGTAAATAAATATCCCATGTTCTGCGATACTTCCCTTCAATTCTCTTCTACAACTCTCTCAATTCAACTGCCACTTTCCAAGTGATTTTATCAGCCTATAGTTGGCCTAACATGGCTTCAGTCTCTTACACCAACTTGCATTGTACCTGCATTTTAGGCCGATCTTGAGAGTGACAGTCAGGTAGGCAGAGGGGGCTGCTCAGAAATCTCAGCACTCTACGTGTGCCATCCTCCATTATCTGTCCATCATTTTCCACTTCTTCTCCCCCCAACTGAGTGCTTTTCAAAACCGCAGACTGCATTGTGGTGTACTGTGCTCAGCTTTTATCATTTATAAATTCTAAATTTTAAAAATGGGTTCTCCAGATTGAGGACAGGTAAACATCTAATTTCTGCAGTATTCGCCTAGGTGATCTTTGTGCTCTTGATAACACTCTGCGGAGCACCGACCAGAGGCACTAGACCTTGTGCAGAATTCTCACACCCCCACTTGGGTAAATCAAACATTCTCCATCCAGTGAACAGGCTAGACCACCATGAAGTTAAAGCAACATCTTACTTCTGATGCAGTGAAACGGAGTGATAATTTATCTGTCCTCCTCAGAGGTGCTTCACATGTCGACTGCCTCCAGTAATGGATCCATCCATTAATTCAGCATTAAGTATTCCCCAGAAATCTTCATATTTTAGAACTTCTATCTCAAACAGGTTCAGTGCTGAACTTCTCTGTGCTATTGCAATATATTAACTTTTGGTTGCCTGTTATCATAGACTAATGAGACGAACCTGGCTTGAACCCTTCTTTATTCCTAAAATCTCTTGCTTATTAAACATTGTAGCTAAGAATATGAAGTGCCTAATGGTGTGACGATATGCTTTCTGTAAAGTTCCATAATCTTTCTTTGTCACTGAATTTGCTTAGTTTTATTCCCTACAGGCATATTGCACAATTTATTTTATTCTGAAATGATTTGAAATGTGTCAGGAAACACTACCTGGAGAAAAGGAGATTAGCAGAGCTGTTTATATTCCTGGCATATTATAGTTGCCCCCAAATAGTACTGAACTATTATCCTCTCAGTTTTTACTTTAACATTCTTAATTGGTTAATAAGTCATCTAGAAAATATATCGAGGTTATAATAACCATATCCCACACCATGAAAGAATTTTAAGCACTGAAAATGTGTGTCGTACTATGTACAATAAATTGATACTCCAAGAGCTTTCATCACCTTTTCTTGATATATCAAATTTGAAACTTCAAAGTCTCCCTTGTTTAAAATGTGATATTCCAGTGTACCTGATAACCATTTTAACTATGAATCCTGGCCTTTATTTGCCACATTCCTGTGTTTTATTAGGAAAACAAGCATTAAGGAGAAGTATCGTTGGTCACAATATTTAATTATAATTAGGAAAGAGTGTGGATTGTATAGGTATTAGGAAGGAAAAGGGTGTTGATTGCATAAGAATTAAGAAGTTGCTGATTCACTTCTTATTACTCAAGCTGTAATAGTGCTTGACAACCATAACAGCAGAGAAAGATTAATGAAAAATACGTAAGTGTAATATATGTGCTCATACTCCATAAAATTATTTATTTCACTTGGCTAGAGAAACATTTAGAACATCATTAAATCCCAGAGAATAATGGTTAATAATATAGTTCTTTATTACTTAAACAATTAGAAACAGGTCTTAGATAAGTATTAGAAAAAAATCAATATAAATGCAACATTCTTTTATGAGGCAAAGAATAAATAGAATCACAGGGAAATGTTTTTGACATTAAGTCATTATGATTTATTAAAATGCATGTGTATATGGCTCTTATATGCATATGAAAATAAAGTAACTAAATAGTTGGTAATTTTATTCCAAGTCAATACAGCTCCTTTCCCAAATAGTTAACTTTAAATACCAAGGTATTTCACTGTTATTGATTTATCTTTTCTTATCTGTAGTGCAGATTTTCAATCCTTATGCCTTTTTCTGCATTCCAAAAGACTAAGTTCCTGTGTTTAAGTTTAATCATTTAATATTATTAATGATAATATAGTTTATATAAATAATTACAGTATGTAATTATTATTACATATTATTATTAATACAAAGTATTTCTCTTTAATACCATAGGGTTCACATGGAATAATTTTATAATAATTATAGTATTTATAATTATTTATAAATATAAGATGGGATATAATCATATATCTCATACGAACCCTATGGTAATAAAGAGAAATACTTTGTATGAATTGCAATATGTCATTTTGATCCAACTAATAATGACTGCAAAGGGCTTTCCCCCCCCCTTTTAATTTTAAGAAATGAACCAAGTACCTCTTTCTGTTCTTTTTTCATGATGAAGTCATTTTTGATACTAAGCCCTGATTCATTATGATATGTCCTGACTCACTCTCTTTTGTTTTGGTCAGGTTGTCCGGAGAGCAGCTTTGGATCCAAATGTAAAAATCCACTGGGTGGATTTCAGGGGTGTATGAGACTCATTTCCATCAGTAACAAGGTGGTAGATCTGATCTCAGTCCAGCAAGGGTCCCTTGGAAACTTCAGTGACCTTCAGATAGACTCATGTGGAATCACAGACAGGTAAGGGCCATCTCATTTCTTTACCTTGACCTGCCCATTTGCTAACTTTTGGCAGCATATTAAAATTTATATATAAAATGAATATGTTTTTAAACTTCTCTTTCCTGCCATCACCTGTTCCACGAGAAATGGATAACACTCACATTAGAAATAAGAGAGAGACGCTAAAAAAAAAAAGGAAAAAGAAAAGTACACTTTTAGTTTTATGCTTCATATTTCCAAGGATAAAATTTAGATGGAAGACATGTGGCCATGTTATTGATATGTACATATGCTACCAATTTACAAAAGGTGATGTTGATGCTATTACTATTTTATTTTATTTTAAAGATTTCATTTATTTATTTGACATAGAGAAACACAGCTAGAGAGGGAACACAAGCAGGGGGAGTGAGAGAGGGAGAAGCAGGCTTCCCACCGAGCAGGGAGCGCCATGCGAGGCTCAATCCTGGGACTCTGGGATCATGACCCAAGCCCAAGGCTGATGCCCAACAACTGAGTCACCCAGGAGCCCCGATGCTGTTATAATTTTAGATGGGTGTAAATGTACCAAAAATATATCATTAAACTCAGTAAATTAGTACACTCTACCAGTAGAATTGATCACCATGTACCAAAAAGTCAGAGACAGATGGAGCCAGTTATCAAAGTGTCTTTTCCTTTCTGACAGTTCAGTAATATTTTCAGAGGCAAAGCAATTTAACTGGTTGCTGTGCTCCTAATGTGTACCTTTAACAACCCATTACTGTCTTCTCTGCAGGGAAAATAAAAAGAGCCTCTCCTCTGGACAAGTTTGGAGCTATAGTATTGATCAAGGTATAAGGATGATCTGGTAGTTTCTATAGGGACTCCAGTACAGGGCATGATAATGCAAGATTTGGAAGTTAGTTGTAGAGCACAAGTGACTTTTAAAATAATAATTGATAGTTAATAATTAAAAAATACTTTTAGCCATGGGCATATTAGTCAAGTAATCTTGCCAGTCATGCTTTAATATCAAGGATATTAATTTTAATTATTGAGTTCAATGGAGTGTCATAACCATTACAGATAAAAATATTGAGCAACATTGTGACAGACTTAGCCCCTACCCTGTAGTAGTATTCAATATATTTTTTGAGTGAATATCAATTCTGAGCTTTAAAAATAACTTTTTATTTGTATGAGACATTTCCCAACATAAACACACATCTCTTGTTTATAATATTACATATTATGTATATATTATATCTGATAGATCATTAGTCTGTCAGTGTCTGTGGATCCTGTTTTGAACATTAATAGATCCTATGTTGTATGTAGACAAAAAGTAACTTTATTCTCATTTAGCAACGGATTAGAAGGCCTTACTTTCCTTTTTATGAATACACATTTATTTATTTAACAGAATTTGTAGATAAAATGATTTTTCTATGATGGAAGATGATATGTAAAGGAAGGATTTAGACCATAAACCTCAATTGGCTTGATTTTGGGACTAGATGATGGTGACCTTCTTCCAAGTTACATCCACACCAGCTCTAGAACCTTAATCCCAATTTGGGGAAGGCATGTAGTAAGGCTCCCTGAGCCAGCTCTCTCAAGGCGGGGCTCCCTTCTCAGTGGCCAGCAACTATTAGGTCCTCATGAGAAGGGTCAGTCATCCACACTCTTAGTGATAGTCAGGTTGACCGTCTCTGATTACAGACAGTTCTCTCAGTACAAGTTGATCCACACTTCTCTGATGTGGATTTCTCTGAAGTTACCCACTTACCAAGGAATGTGGGGGCAGTACACACTTTATACACACTTATAAAACAGGACTGTGATACAGCACAGTTGGAGAATGTGTAGTTTTAGTTCCATGTCTGAAAAACACTTTTCAGAAATAGCAAGCAAATTACAGATAGATATTGGCTATACATGATTTATTTTTTAAGAGAAACTTATGACTAATGCTCACCCTAGTAATCCTGAAAATAACAGCAAAAATCAAAGTAATTTTGGCATTTGTTTACCTTTTAAATTTCTGAAAATATCTCTAAATTCATACTCTTATATTCAGAAGAATATGGATATTTTTTTATTTTGGTCTTTTGTGCTATACCTATTGACATAGCTTCCAAGCATTAGTAAATAAAATCTTTTTTTTTTTTTTTGGTCTGTTTACTAGGGTGTATTCTAAGCACTTAACATGCATTAGTATTTAGGTTTGTTAATTTGGGTCTTCTCCCTTTTCTTTAGGGTTAGTTTGGCCAATGGTTTATCGATCTTATTGATTCTTTCAAAGAACCAGCTTCTAGTTTCGTTGATGCGTTCTACTGTATCTCTAGTTTCTGATTCATTCATCTCTGCTCTAATCCTTATTATTTCCCGCCTTGTGTGGGGGGTTGGCTTAATTTTTTGTTGATTCTTCAGTTCTTCAAGGTGTAATGAGAGTTGGTGTATTTGGGATTTTTCAATTTTTTTGAGTGAGGCTTGGATGGCTATGAATTTCCCCCTTAGGATGGCCTTTGCTGTATCCCATAGGTTTTGGATCGATGTATCTTCATTCTCATTGGTTTCCATGAAGTGTTTCAGTTCCTCTTTGATTTCTTGGTTGATCCACATATTCCTGAGTAGGCTCGTCTTTAGCTTCCAAGTGTTTGATTTTACTGAACTTTTTATGGTGATTGAGTTCCAGTTTCATGGCATTGTGGTCAGAGAATATGCTGGGAATAATTTCAATCTTCTGGTATCGGTTGAGCCCTGATTTGTGACCTAGTATGTGGTCTATTCTGGAGAAAGTTCCATGTGCACTCGAGAAGAATGAGTATTCTGCTGTTTTAGGGTGAAATGTTCTGAATATATCTATAAGGTCCAGCTGGTCCAATGTGTCATTCAAGGTTCGTGATTCTTTGCTGATTTTCTGTTTAGATGATCTGTCCATTGCTGAGAGTGGTGTGTTAAGATCTCCTACGATTAGTGTATTTGCATCAATATGATTCTTTATTTTGTTTCACAGTTGGCTTATGTAGTTGGCTGCTCCCATGTTAGGGGCAAAAATATTTACAATTGTTAGATCTTCTTGATGTATAGACCCTTTAAGGATGATGTAGTGTCCTTCTGTGTCTTTGACTACAGTCTTTAGACTAAAATCCAATTTGTCTGAGATGAGAATCGCTACCCCGGCTTCCTTTTGGGGTCCATTGGCATGAAAGATGGTCTTCCATCCCGTCCCTTTCAATCTGGAAGTGTCTTTCGATTCAAGATGAGTCTCTTGTAGACAGCATATGGATGGGTCCTGTCGTTTTATCCAGTCTGCAACCCTGTGTCTTTTTATTGGAGCGTTTAGGCCATTCACATTGAGGGTGATTATTGATAGATATGTTTGTATTGACATCATGTTGCCTATGGAGTACATGTTTCTATAAGTTACCTCTGTAAATTTCTGTTTTGTGTCAATCTTGGGTTCGTTTCTCCTCTAAAGAACCCCTCTTAGTATTTCTTGCAGTGCTGGCTTGGTGGTTGCATAATCTTTTAGATGTTGGCGGTCTTGGAAGCTCTTTATTTTTCCTTCCATTTTGAAAGTCAACCTTGCTGGATACATTATCCTTGGTTGCATATTTTTGTCATGTAACTTCCTGAATATGTCTTGCCAGCCCTTTCTGGCTTGCCAGGTTTCTGTGGAAAGGTCTGACGTTATTCTGATGGTCCTCCCTCTATAGGTAAGGGATCGCTTTCTC